>CAJHUC010001847.1:0-35102 GCA_905146915.1 Ostreobium quekettii
TGTGCCCTTATGAAGTTCACAGGCTGAGAAGTACTGAGTATTTTTGGTTGTGTTGCAGGCCTCCAGCGCCAGTAGTGAACGATCTTTTTCCAAGGCCGGTCTAATAGTTCGGGCCAAGCGCATGGTTCTCAAGCCCGAGAATGTGGATCATTTAAGCTTGCTAGGGTGGCAGATGGCAGAGAGTGGATGGTCGCAGCAGAAGCTAGCGCATCGACGCACGAAGGGGGGGAAGGGAGGGAAGGGAGGGAAGGGAGGGAAGTAGTGATTTTGGATTCCAAAGTTTGGATCACCACCGGTGACCATCCTCGTTGCCCCGGCGTGGAAACTGGATGGTGGCAGCAGAAGCTAGCGCATCGACGCACGAAGGGGGGGAAGGGAGGGAAGGGAGGGAAGGGAGGGAAGTAGTGACTTTGGATTCCAAAGTTTGGATCACCACCGGTGACCACCCTCGTTGCCCCGGCGTGGAAACTGTGGAGTACCGCCGCAGCAAGGGTGCGGTTACCATAGAGATAGAAGATAAGATATCATGACTTATAATATTCCGTTGTCCTGTGTTGATGTGCACACCTTGAACACACTATGTTGAGTGGTGGATGAACCTTGGGTATCATATAGATAGAAGAAAATTTTATTCAAGAAATGCGTCCCAACACGTACTGCGATTGGTGGATAGACTTTACAGTCGCTGCCCTGGCGTGGAAACTTCTAGAGTACCGCCGCAGTGAGGGTGCAATAGGTAGAGATGGACGATAACAAATAACGACTCGTATTATTCATTGCCCGTTTTCATGTGTTGAGCTGTTGAACTTCGGCGTACTATGTTGGATGGGCTTTACACTCGCTGCCCTGGCGTGGAAACTGTGGAGTACCGCCGCAGCAACCCATCGTTATATGTGATACGTATCACCCATTCCCAAGTATGTTGAGTGGCTCAACTGTGTTCAGAGGTGAACCCTCTTTGCCGTCTGCCTCAAGTGATGTGGGTGTTTGTGTGTCCGCGTTTGGTATTGCAACTATGCCGAACCCTTGCTGCAATGGCCGGGAAGACTTGCAATGGGAGTGTGGTGCGCACTGCGTACTATGCAGCAGTACCAGCCACAGCAAGTGGTGCAAGTTGGCATGCCATACACTGGAACTTTACACACGGCTTGTGTGTTGTTCAGTTCTCCAAAACACTCCATGTATTACAAACCGCAGAATACATGACCTGGAAAACGCCCACACACGTTTATGAAGCGTGCAACCAGCACAATTCGAGCTGCTGCAAAATGGAAACCCCTGGCAACTTCGCCTTGACCTTGCCGTGGCTGGAAAGCAAGTACCTACGGGACAGAACGGACCAAAATTATGAATCCACAGATGTTTTGTCGCGGACCGGACGCCGCGCACGCCCTCCGTTAATTTAACGGCAAATAACGGTGAAGAAAAAGTGAGAGCCGGATTTTGCGGACGGCAGTACGGCAAACAGCGGACCGGATGTTACCGGACGAATATCACACTCACTTTTACGAACCGGACGCAACGGAGCGGACGGTACCCGAGTGTGGCCACCTCTAGTACTGTGGGGGACCCTTTTATTATGTTATTGGACTTAAAGGGGACGGTCCCCCTTGGCTCCGGTACGTGGGGGAGGACCTGGGGCTGAGTCATGCCCCGTTTTGGTTATGTGGCCTCCAGGAAGTTTCTGGACGCTTGACGCAGTATAAAAAGGGCAGCTGTTTGCCCTTTTGTAACATTCGTTTCTTTTCTGACTGATCTTCAGTTGTGCCCACGCGAGGCGTACCCCGCAGTACGCCAGCCTTGTTGCATCCGCCCCCTTACAGCCGCCTCCGCGCCCGCCACGGGCCGCGTCCCCTGGGCCCACCGCGCGGACCGTTCCAGCGAGCGTCCCGACCGAGCGCCACCCGGGGCCCGAACATTCCGGGCCGGGTGAGAGGAAGATCGACGCCGCCGCGTCTCCCCACCGGACGCCGCGAGAGGCCGAGGACCGGCGGCACGAGGCCGCCGAGATTCTGGCGCATTGCGCGCCATTGCACTTCTGACACTGCCTTTTCATGAAACAAATCCATTGCCTTTTCGAAAAGCTTTCAACAGTCATGCTTATGAACTGCCAAGCTCCAGTCAGGCATTATCAATGTTCTTTAGCACATCCAGAGCTGAGTAGCCACTGAGGGATTGTGGTTTGCCTTGTTTCCTTGGTCTTTCTCTGACAGCCATTGCCCAGGCAGCATGTTAGATACCATAAACCATAAAGGCACAACAAGCCTCTGATGTTTCCTTGATATGCCATTTACACAGTAGCTCTCTCTTGTTCTTTTTATGAACGCATATCTATTCTTTTCTTTGTTGGCTTCTCTTTTCTTTTCTTTTTCACCCTGACTGTTTGTTTGATAGTGGCCCAGTCAGCTGCCTTATGTCGGTCATGAGCCCGCCTTTGATGTACTGGTGCTCATGACTAGAGGTGGCCACCCGGATCCGTTAATAGCGGACAGAGGTTAATTTCCGTTAATTTTCCGTTAATTAACGGAAAATAACGAAAAAAGACAAAAATTAACCAAAAATTAGCGGATTTTTGGATTTTTGGGGATTTTTGGGTTTTAGTCATACTTATAGTTTATGGAATTCGCTATTAGAGAGTATGTTTGTATTTTATTTCAACCTATGTATACTAGATTTTCAACTAGCCGTATTTGTTGTGATTTTTTGGGTTTTTTTCGATTTTTTTGGATTTTTTTCGTTTTTTCTGAATTTTTCTCTTTTTTTCTTTAACGGAATTTAACGGACAACTGATAAAAATTAACGAACCGGACTTAACGGACCGGATGGCATCTTTAAGTGGCCACCTCTACTCATGACTAGCGGCAGTTTTAACACTTACAAATATGAGACCCCCGTTCATGGATAGGATGGGTTGGGAGGGAATCGTATGTGAACTCCCAGAGTTGATGTGCTCTTGTAAGGTTCAAAACAAATTTAATGTGCTGACATTTACGAAGTTTTGAGGGGCTATTTTGGGTGGCTACCACGACGTGTGTGGTGCCACAAGGTCGCGCTGCCCATTTTTGGAGGGGATGCAACGGAATGAGCAACAGTTTGTGAAGTTGTAAGCGCCTTGCTGTTGTTCGCTTCTGAGCGTGTGGACTTTGCACATAAGTCTTGGCGTGCAGCCCGACAAGTTTGGCTTTTTAGCCAGCGGTTTTCGGTCCCAAACGTTCGGGTTTCGGCGTGATGCACCCATGGCATGCTCGCCGTTCGGGTTGGTTGCCTTTCTGGGTGAATTTGTGAGAATCGCTGCGGTTTCTATTAGCGTTTCTGTCCATGTCCTTCTGGATTGCATGCGCTTGGACATGCAATGGCTATTGAGCAGGTTTGCCCATGTTTCTGTGGCCGATTTGCCAGCATTATGCATGCAAAGCGACCCAATCTCACCGCCTTTCGTCGCTGTCTTTTAACCGGTCGGACGGGCGAATCTTTTTTAGACTTTCACTGTGCTACCCGGAGGGGTCCGGCCACGATCGCACCCCGTCTTACCGTCTAATCACGTTTGATTATGTGCTCCCCGCGTTTCTGTCGCAGTTGCAGTCACCCCAACACACACCCATTGAAGCGGGCAAGGCAATCCGCTCTCAGACGCCCGCTGCAGCGGCGCGCCGGTGCTTGTCGCCGCGTGCGGCTGTTCCGGAAAAGGGGTGCACCGGCCAGGCCTTCCTGCAAGTTTCTCCGGCGCCCGGCGTTCCGTCCACGGCGCTGCGAGCGTCGCTGCGGATGCGCCCCCATGGCAGCGACACCCACGGGCGCCAGGCACCTGGCTCAGTTCGTGCTGTGCCACGCATGGAACCAGCGCCTGGGGCTGTTGGCGGTATCCGCGCACAGCCCCGAGATCCTCGTCTACGCCGTGGACCACGACGAGGCCGGGGAGTGGCGGCGGGTGCAGATGCTGACGGGCCACGATCAGGTCGTGTCCGGCCTGGACTGGGCGCCCACGTGCGGCCTGCTGGCCAGCTGCTCGCACGACGGCGGCTGCTTCGTGTGGCGGAAGGATCCCGGCGGCGGGGAGTGGACGCCGCTGCTCGTGGTGACCCGGCTGAACCGGGCGGCGCTGTGCCTGAAATGGAGCCCGTCGGAAGGCAAGTTTGCCTTGGGCACGGGCGCCCGCACCGCCTGCGTGTGCCACTACGAAGCCGACAACGACTGGTGAGGGGCGGCGCTGGATCCGCGGCAACGGAGTGGGGACGGGGCGTCATCTTGTTTGCACAACCGAGGGTACTGAATGAGCAGCAGTGCCGGGGAGAGCCCGGCAGCAAGGCGGCATGCGAAGCCCAGTGGGAAGCGGAACAGCGCCAAAAGTGATCGGCAAGAGTCCGCCGTTGTTCGATGCATCAGCTGACAGTACTGTGTGCATGAATATCGCACTCGTGGGTGACTCAAGGAAGTGACGCAAATGCCGTCATTGCTGTTTTTGAAAGATAACAATCCACCTTTTGGACGCTGCTCACAACCATAAGGTTACCGTTCCAAAGCGTTTCCAATTCTACCCCCAACAACCCCAAACATTGCTGGTGGACCACAAAGGGAAGACTAGAAGGCTCAAATCCTAAAATCGTACATGTCTGTGAACATTTGGTGAGGGCTGCTACAATGAACTGTAGATTTTGAACTTTTCACTTCAGGTGGGTGGCGAAGAAGATCAAGCAGCATGAATCCTCAGTGACAAGTGTAGCCTGGCACCCGAGTAGTGCCATCCTTGCCACAACATCCACCGATCGTAGATGCCGATTGTTCAATGCACTCATTCAAGGTACATGGGACGTTCCAGCAAACGTGCAGTTCGTTGTACATTTTGAGTAAACTCAAACTCAAAGGTTGGACGTGAAGAAGAACCTGACCAAACCCTGATGGGAAAGTGCGGTTTTGCAGTTTCCTGCACTGGAAACAAGCAACTTGCAAGCTGCCATTCATGTTCCTGGACTGCATCTGGACAAAGCACAGCATTGTCCTGTTGCTGCACGAATCTTCTCGCCTGTTTCGAACTATATCTTCTTCTTTCAAGATTTTGACGCCCTTGCATGCACCATGCCACCAATACATCACCCAACAAGATTCACACCAGCCAACTTGAACACTGCCCAGGTGCTGACTGTGTTGCAGTGTGTGGAACAGGTGTTGAAGGTGACAGTGGCCACTGTGAAGCTGCAGAAAGCACATTGTTTGGGGACTTGCTTATGACAATAGAATGCAAGTGGTGGCCACATGCTGTTGCATTCTCTCCCCGGGGGGCTAGGCTTGCAGTGGCAACACATGGGTCAACCATAGTCATAGTGGATGGATTGGACGCTCAAGAACCAAATGGATTGGCAAACAAGGTGCGTTCTTGATTGCCACATCTGGAACTAGCATAAAACAATGCACACATCCCACTGATTTGTGTGCATTGTGTGACCTCGTCAGAGTTCTGCGCATGTACATCAGCGTAGCTGACAGTGATGTAAGCGGCCAGCAGTTCCACCAGTTAAGTTGTGTAGACTAGGTGGCGATGCTGAACTGGGCCCATTTGCACTAGTAGAATGGCCAAGGTGCAGAATACTAGTTCTTGCAGTCTGGCTGCAAGGGTAAGTCATGACAGTGAGGCTCCAAAACCCCATGTGAACCTTGTGCCATCCACCATCCAAGGAATGCATCCTTTATTGGGTCATTCTATGCACAGGCATTTTGAAACATCCTCCTGATTGTTCGTTTGCCATCATGCCCAGGCCTTGATGGAGTACAGTACACATCATTAACGCAGACAAGACTGGATTCGCTGCAGAAATGCTAATGCTCTATCTTTTCGACAGCCATGCTCAACAACTGCCATGCAATACTGTTGAAGCAATGCACAAAACATACACTGATGGACACACTGAACATCACAAGCACAGCTAGGTGTTAAGCATTCTGTGTGTTGTGCTGTTTGTTGTTGGCGGTGCACTTCAGTTTGACAGCTGTGCAAGGTGACATGACATCAAATACCCAAACAGTGTGCAACTTTGATTGCACTGGAGCATCTCACTAACAGAGCAGTTTTTTGCTTGCAAGGATATTTTGGAGGTGAAGTTAAGGGGACTCCCTCTACGGTCTTTGTCATTCTTGTCAGAATCTGTCCTTGTTGGTGGTGGCTTTGATGGGGAACCTGTGGTCCTTGCGATGACTGCCCAATCCTCCCAGAGTGAATGGACAGTGGCTCAAGGTGACTCTCCTTGACAGACGATGTGCATTGCCTCCTGATTGCGCAAGCAATGCAAGCCATCCTGCGCTCATGATTGGTGAACACTATGGAACTCCGGGTCCAAGCTTGCTACTTGGCTGCCATCTGTTTTTTCAGTGGAGTGTGCTGGTTGCATGCAGCCGCAGTAGCAGATCAACATTCTGTGACAAAATGTTATCCTTTTCGTTTACCAAGTCATTTACCCTGTTGCAGGGCAACAAACTGAGTTTCTTGAAAATGCTGTGTGTGCACTCAATGATTCACAAGTGGATCTCCCAGATGCTTTTGCTTCCAATCCTTTGCAGATTTGGAGATTGACATGAGCAACGTGCAATTATGAACAATAACTGGAAGGGGTGATGACAATTCTACTTGGGGGGCTGGACCGTGCACATGTACAATGTACATGTGCAGAAAAGAAACATGCAAGGAACGCATGCATGATTGTATTGGTGGTGTATTCCCCAAGCCAAAAAGGAAGGGGTGGCACTGGGGCGATTTTGTCATGTTTGACATCACATTGATGCTGAGCTCTCCCTGTGTCCCATGCCCCCCCAACCCCCCACCCCCGGTGGTTTCAAACATAGTGTGGATGCTACATCCACTTTGTGCTTGGATGGGGACAGGCTGGGATGGGAAGTTGCTATTTAGGAAACCTAACCTTGCACACCATCGTCGATGGGTCTCCCAGGTAATCAAGGATGCTGAACCAGGTCCATTGTGCCCACTCCAATGACTGTGGCGATGCCAGAATACGAGCTTCTTGCTTTTCCTCTGTTGATGCCAGCTGCAAATTGAGTGCTCACTGGGTGTTTGTCAGTTTGGAATTATTACAGAAATTGTCAGCATCATGCATCTTGACCCTCCCCTGTGACTCACTATGGCGTTAAGCTTTGAGAACCAAACCTGGTGTCATGCCCAGGGATCTCATAAATTAGACATTGGAAAGTGGTGTGGACAGGTGTTATTCCCTATTGGAATGCTAAGTTTAGCATCGTATGAATCGATGGGCAACAAGACTTGTTGCTGGCTCATGGGCAGTCTCGGTGGACATTGCTCACGACAAGCTGTCTTTTTGTGCACTGGCCATATTCAAGTGAAAACATCCAACTTTGTCAACGGGAAGAAGGGGCTGGTACTTCGAAACCATGACAATCCCCACTGGATTCGAATTTGTACAAAACACGCTGTGCATGGGCAAGAGGTCTCTTGTTTCCCATATTTGCAGCGCAACAGTGGTATTTTAAACTTTGCCCTTTCTTCGGCTCCAGCAGCCTACAATGTGATGGCAATGGCCTTTTGGTGGAGGAAGTACAAATACTCAACAATCAATTGCATTCGAGCAGCTTGTGTCACTATGTTCATGCTGCTTTTGTAAACGTTGCCTGACGTCGCCAGATTGGCGAACGTGCCTGCTTTGCATTACTGTTGCTAAACGCAAGAACTCATATGGACTACTTAGCCATGCCCAGTACAGCAATGGGACTTGTACCATGTTGCCACTGTGCCACTGTCTGACTGTTGCCACTGCCGTAAAATTGTGCCCATAAGCTTGAGGTTGGCATTAGTTCATTGTGCTTACTTGACGATCGAGCAATTTACTTCACCATATGCCCAGCGTGTTGGTTGGCTCATCGGCCCGCAGCAACGTCAGTGCTCGGAGCTGGAGTGCATGGCAATCATGTGCATGGTACCTTACTAAAGGTTTCCCCTCTTGGTCAGGAAGTGGAGACTAAGCTGCTTTGCCCCGAGATACTGCCGTGCAGGTGAAACATGCTCCCACGCAAACTGCATTGTGGACCTGCTCCCACTTCATGAACGAGGCGACGACTCTCGTTGCAGATTCTCGACGGCAGGCCTTGATGGCAGAATTGTGATTTGGAGGATCAATGGCCTGGTGGCAACCACTTAAAAGGATGTGACAGAAAACCAACTGCCGCCAACACTTGTCCATACACCTCACGCTGCAAGCTGAGAAAGGCCACATACTCGTGCCCCAGACTGTGCCCTCACGATTGCAAGAGGAACGGTGCTGGCCAGATGCTCTCAGCCAAGGGCAATTCTCTGTCTGCTATCCCCAATTAGTGCAGAGCGCTGCGCCATAATGGGGCAAATTGCAGTCGTTCATACACAATGGGGCTAATTGCCGTTCAGCACAGGCAAGTGACCTGGGAGACAAGGTGGCCTGCTTGTCGCGGCCGAGAATCTGGACGATCGAGAGGTGGATTGGGGAGAATAAGATGGGCTCTGGGACGTGGTAGCGCCCAAAGTAACTGCATTGTGCACTGCTAGACACATCTAGGAAATAGTGACGATTGGGGATCGTCATACACATCCAAATATGTCTGCATAGAAAATGGAGATGGCGCTCTACTATTTGTTGTACTTGGGTGTGTCGCTGGCCACATAGTGATACCACACAATGTCGACTTTGGTAGGGTCGGCGTCAAATTGACACGGGTGGTGGGGCTGTGACGCTAAGAGAACATGTAATTGCCGCATAGTCGATGTAAACTGAAAAGAAACTGCTGGTTGGCGGCAAACCAGTCATGACTTGCTCTAAAACTCCCTCGAGCGTTCAACCGTCAAGGAGGCCTCCAAATTGTCTCGATTGACAGCATCCAGGACTGCCCCCTTTGCCGAAGATGGCTTTAAGCACCCCAATTCTTAACCGGCCGTCATCCATGCGGCGTTGGCTGTGTTGGATTCGACGAGACTTCTCAGCCTCGAAGGATTCATGCTGCGTCGTTTTTGAGTCATAACACCGTGGACATGTGGATTGACGTGTGTGGGGTGTGGTGGAGGGCTTGTTACCATCGAGAAGCAGGCCATACAAAGGGCGTCCGTCCCAAGCAAGAGTGTGAATCTGTGCCACATTGTGCAGACGATGTACACTCTACCTATCCAGGTTGATGAGCACAAACACTTTGGGCAACCAAAATTGCTACAAACATACACTCACGGTGTCCGCATAAGCAGGTGTGAATGTCTTTAACGCCAAATATAGTCTTTACCCAGCATGAACCTGCTCACCGCACCCAACAGGACCTCTACACATCAAGACTCAGATATTCCCAGGCGGAATCCTAAGAACGAATCAGTCACTCGTATGCGCTTATTGGCAAATTCGATCAGCGATCATGGAGAACGCATCATCCAGATTCAAATTCAAATTCCTGCCATTATTCCATGCTTGTCCGTTCTGTACCAAATTTTGACATCATTCATGCAGTCAGAGAAGGCCATTAGCACACTCAGGACAAAGGTACTAGCATATTTCAAGTGATGGCGACAATAATTCGCAATACGAATGTGGCATCTCAACTTATATATTCAAATGTGGTGATTGGCGACTTGTGACATTACTACTTTGTATGTGTTTTGTGCCATGTTTGGTTCGGTCAATTGATATATAACTAAAATTTAAGTGTACAAGAATGCATAGAATAAAGCCTTTGTTTCACCCGGCCCAAACGGTACCGAATGGCATGCAATAATGAGGAATATTATTTAGCTCGTAATTTCGATGCCTATTATTTCACCGTATCGCTGTTGTACCTAATTTGGGGCACCTACCACAAAAACAAGCCATAGTTGCAATGGAATTCACTTGTATTTGATATGGCACAGGCCATATTGCCATATCAATTTGCACAGAAGTCCCCCAAACATACCCCCACACTTGTACAAGCATGCTTGTTATTTATGTTTAGGTTTTTTATGCTTATGTTTTTTCACGTGAAAACATAAATTTCCTAAAGGAGCTATTTTTATGGCTGTATTTACATTTTTGCGGCTTATTGTGACACCCAGGTTACACAATAAAGTCATGTACGATGATCAATCTTGTGCCCCCTTGAGCACCTGCAACACAATGCCGACTTTGCACTCAGCAAGGACCATGACGGTGTAGAACAAAACTTCGTTTTCTGCCTATTCCAGCACGTTTGGCGGCCACTCCTCAGACTTGTCAAGGTTGTATGTACTATCTGTTGTGTGTACACTTGAGGTTAAGGCAAATTGGTCATTCTGGGTGTTTTCTTGTGTTTTGTATGCTTTTGGGTTAGTACTGTGCTTGTGGGTGGAGTTGGGTGGTGAACCAAGTACAATGTGTTTCTTTTACATTGATTATGATGTTGTTGTAGTACTTCCCACAGGGACCAAATGTGCAGCCTTGCGGGAAGTTGTATGAGCTTGTTCCTTTTCGTTCTATGCCCGTTCTGCCTCCGTGCCTCCACCAGACACCCACCGGCCGCCTGGGGCTGATCCCCAAGTAGAAGCTAGGCCCACCTTATGATACAACGAAGTTAGTGGTATGGGGCGCCTGCACTCTTTAAGCCATGGACCCGCCTTGCTGGGCACCTAGGTCCTTACAGGGACCTAAGCGAGACCACCCCGGCCTACTCCCATATCATATCGTATAATAGAATAAGGTCCAGTTGGGGTGGTGTTACCATATCTTGGGTAGGGCATCCCCCTACCCAAGATATGGTAAGACCATTAGTAGGGCGTCCCCCACATCATGCCGATGTGCATAACATTTTGTCCCCCTCAGGGAGGTGGGACGTCCCCGTCCCCGTGCGCAGATATGGGAGTAGAAGCATGCGTGACTAACAAGCATATTTTGTATATAAAAATTGGTTATATATCTCGTCACATGCCCAGTCAAACACATCATATGAACAAGCAAATACTGAAGAGAAAGAGTGGTTGCTACATGGAAAATGTTCTTGCTGACAATAGAGGTGGCCACCCGGATCCGTTAATAGCGGACAGAGGTTAATTTCCGTTAATTTTCCGTTAATTAACGGAAAATAACGAAAAAAGACAAAAATTAACTAAAAATTAACGGATTTTTAGATTTTTTGGGGATTTTTGGGTTTTATTCATACTTATAGTTTATGGAATTCGCTATTAGAGAGTATGTTTGTATTTTATTTCAACCTATGCATACTAGATTTTCAACTAGCCGCAGTTGTGATGATTTTTTGGGTTTTTTTTCAATTTTTTTGGATTTTTTTTATTTTTTCTGAATTTTTCTCCCTTTTTCTTTAACGAAATTTAACGGACAGCTGATAAAAATTAACGAACCGGATTTAACAGACCGGATGGCACCTCTGAGTGGCCACCTCTAGCTCACAACCCTCATTAAAACTCTTCCTTCAACTTACCGGTTGGAAAGTTCATGCTATTCTATAATGTACAACTTTCTACTGGCGTGGTTTTCGGTTCGATGCGGGCGATGGCGCCCGCCAAGGCACCCAGTGAGGCCGCGGGGCCTCCTCCGCCGGATTGCCGGCGGGCTTTCCAGGGCGCTCGTGTTTTCGGGTACGCAGCGTGGGCCAAGACCGCAGGGATGGCCGGGCGCGGGGCGGCTGTGCGCGCGGTGGGTGCGCGGCGCCGTGCGGCTCGCGGGTGCAGCCGCTGGGAGGCGCGAGACAAGGGAAACAACGGTTACAGTACTGCGTCAGGTGGTCACCCTTTTGGGGCGGCCACCAGCGCGTGTCACGTGACAATGCAGCGCACCGTATCGTATCATGTCCAGCGATAGTATCTCATCCCCCAATACGGTCCAGGAGAGGGCCCTAAGTACTGGATATTCAACTAGCCATATCTCCTCAACCACTAAGCCAATTAGGGTGGTTCAAAAACCTATGGACTCCTAACAGAGTCTACTTTCACCTGAGATACCATAATCACTGTACACTCCATTTCCCAGCTCCCATATAGAGAAACATTAACTACCCCCTGTAGTTTACACCACATCTACTTTATGGATTCCTGGCCTGCACATGTCCAAGAAATGTTCAGGACATACAAGGATCACCCTGCACGTCTCCCGGTGTGACCTCTTCAGGCGATCCACCCACGACCATGACCATGCTGGGTGTAGCTTGGGTTTCTGCCTCTACCCCGACCATGGGTTGCAGCGGAAGAAGAAGAAGATTTCAAACCCTGGTGCTATGACAGTTCATTGTGCATATTGCCACCATTGTATCTCTTAAATTCTCTTTTGACTACCATCCTAATTTGTCTGCCCACCTAGCCCTACAACCCCGACGCTCCTCTAGACTTCTAAGTCCGCCTTTTCCGTGCTTGAGGTTATTGAATCCCTTGATTTTTCTCTCAATTTTTGCACCCAGGTTGGCCGGCGCCCACCAGTCTGTACTAGGCGGCGGTGCCAGTACTAGTCAGCTGCCCTCGGGTCCCTCCTGCTAGCATCATCTCAAGTACCTCCCGGGTATGGACGACCGCATTCTTGTGCGCGTGGCATACACCGTTCCATGAGCTGGAGGGCCGAGCTTCCCCTGGGTGCTCTCCGGCAAGGCCCCCTATATGTTGCAACGGGCATAAATGGCCCGCCACCCTATATCCTCTCGCCGCTCATGATGGTGATGGACATGGCGTTCATGTGGTCATACTGAGAATGGGACCAGTTTCCTTGATAACCGGTATTCTTCTACGCAAAACATAGGAGTGCCTATCATATACAGAAGAACAGACATGCTCATGTCAATATGCACATCTGGTACTGCAACCAGTTTGCATATTAGCAACAGGAGTTCTGCTATTCTCAAATGCTTAAACCAATTCCTGTGTATTGGCAACTGCTTTTGTTGATTCCCAGCTGTTGTGCTCATGGCCGTAACCCAGCCATTTGACAAGGTACTCTACAGAGTCCTATCTATGGCCACTCTTTTTAATCCTCTTATTAAGGGTGCATTCGACCTCGTATTCCAGTTCCCCCTCAATCTCGATAGCGATTGGTGGTGGCTATACTTTGCCACTAGCCTTGTAAGGCTTGAGTTTCGATACATGGAAAACTGGGTGTATCTTACTCATGCTTTCCGGGAGTTATAATCGATATGTGACAAAACCTATCCGGCCAAGGATGGTGAAGGGCCAAATTTACCTTGGTAACAGTTTCCGAGTTCCAGGGTGCTTGAGGGTAATATGCTGTGTCAAAAAGAGGACATCATCTCCTGTATCAAATGACACATCCCTTTGATGGCGGTTAGCATTCTTTGACTGCCTGTTTCGAGCTTTCTCTAAGCATGCCCTAGCCTCTTTCAATGTTGATTGAACACGGTGATCAAATCATGTCACAATTGGTAATCCCTTCATAAGGGGTGTATAAAATTAATACAATTAGTATTATTAATATGCTTTAAATCAGGCTGCTCTACTCTATCAATGGCCACTGCCAAGCTGTGAGTATTTGGACTGTCATAGCCTTTCAATGGCTTCTGAATTTACACCCAAAGAGCTAAGGGACTCCGTGGGTGCTGACCATAGTTCAAATAGAACGGGGTCTTTTGGGTTGAATTATTTTTCAAATTGTTCATTGCGAACTCAGCCATGGTTATCAGTTCATCCTATGCATCTTGATCAGCATGCGTATAATTGCGTAAGTAGTCCTCCAGAACCCGATTCATGTCTTTGGTCTAGCCATCCGTTTGAGGGTGGTACGCAGTGCTCATGTTAAGCAGAGGTGGGCCCGGCCAAATGGGGTTGGGACCAGAGGTGGGCCATCCCGGAACAGGGATGGACAAGGAACGGGGATGGGAATGGGAACGGGGATGGACCAGAGTCCGTCCCCATCCTTAGGTTAGCAGGCCTAGGAATAGCCAAGCAACGGCCTGTCTCTAGGATGGAACGGGCTCGGGATGGATTCAGAATTGTGCACAACTGTCCCAATTCCGTTTTGGGGCAGCACGGCCCACCTAGGAGTCCATTCCTGTACTACCCATGGCATTCCAGAGTCCGTTCTAAGCCGGTCCAGAGTCCGTTTCAGGCCGCTCAAAGGCCATTCCAGGCCGTCCTAGAACCCATTCCAAAGTCCATCCCGCAGTACATAATATTATCAAATTCATGCATGGACCAATAAGAATGCAGCGATCAGATTTGAAGCGTGGGCCGCATGCCCCACGGTCCACAAACGTGGTGTCCTTGGCCCCCTGCTGTGCAGTTTGCGTTTGTTGCAATGGGTGGCAAGACCAAGCAGATGCAATAGCGGTGGCTTAAAAGGTTGGGGAGTCCTGCCCCCCGGCCGGACATCACCAAGGCGGTGCCCAATAGCGGGAGGCAGGGGATACCCAGGGCCAAACAGAGGGGCGCCCGGAAAGGCGGTCCCCCCCCCCCCAAGTTGAGGGATCCGGGCATGTGGGGATGGCGGTGGCAGTGGCAAGGGGGGAAGGCCAGGGGGCGTTTGTTGGTGGCAACGCCCCACTCTTGGACCTGTTCGACTATGCGCATATGGTGATGGGGGATTTGGGGACTCGGATCCGGAACCCAGTGCAGTGGGGGCTCTGAACCTATGACAGTTGCCAGCTATTGGGGTATCTGAAAGGTTGTCGCCGGCCAGGGATCCCAAGGGTGTGTAAGTCAACGGCAGGGTGGGGGCTGCATCTGTACCAGAGGCGACACCTGGGGGCATGTTGACAGCATCGGGGGCCACTTCTGGAAGTGGGGTGAAGTGCGTGGCTAGCGGCGAGGGTGGGAATGCACCCCCAAAAGCAAAGCAGTCCCAAACGGAGGGAGGGGGTGGAGTGGGGGTTGCCTCCGGCAGCAATAGGTGTGTGGCCCCACCGTTGGGGCCCAGGCAAAGCGGCAACCAGTAGGGGAAGCCATTGTATATGGAAGAGAAGGGGCGGCCTGGCATCTTTGTGAGATACGACAGTGTTACGGGGAAGGAAGACGACCACAGCAAGATCATTTGCCACATATGCATAATTGCATATGCGGCAAAGGGATTTCCTTCAAGTCATCAGCCTTATCGACTGCAAAAAAGCATATGGGTCAGCACAAGGTCGTGCGACGGACGTTGCCCATTGCCGTGGAGTTGGCAGACAAAGCGTGGGCGGATGGTGTCACTTTTCCCATGGCTGACTTTCTTTTGCAGACGATTGAGGAGGGCCACAAGGTGGGAGTGGCATAGTACATGGAGCAGGAGGCCTTTGCCATAGGAACCACACCATGGCAGCAAATGCGGTCTGCGATCAGTCGTTGGATTGCAACGGATAGCATTCAGCTATCTGTTGTTGAGTCTCCAAGCTTTTGCCGCATGTGCAAGGCACTCAACGGCCACTGCCCCTCCTTCAGCCGGAAGGCCATCACCAATGAGGTTGGTTATTACCATGTCGTCGCATGCATTGTGTGCAATATGTTGCATTGTCCCAACCCCATTTGGCTGGGCCCACCTCTAGTGGGGGCGGGAATGGGGACGGTGTCCATTCCCATTCTAGGAACGGACCCGTTCCTATTGCCGTCCCAGTCCATCCTGTCCATTCCAGTCCGTTCCTAGGCAGTTCCTCAGGAACGGATTTGGACAAGATTTGCATTAGGCAGGAACGGTGTTAGAACGGATCCATTTCTGTTCAGGGACAGAACCATCCCGGCTCAGAAACGGATCCATTTGTGACATGAAACAAACCCGTCCTTGTTCATTCAAGTCCATTCTAGTCCGTTCCCAAAGAATGGACTATGCGAATTATTGGTCTTACGAGTTAAGAGGGGTGTCAGGTTCTTGTTAGTTCTATGGGATTGGACATATGCCCCCTCCATTGATTATGGTTTTCCCGGGTGTTGCAATGCCCGTCGCCAAAGTCGGGGAGGCCGTATGCAAAGCGAAGCAGAGCAGGCCGGACCGACTTTGGCGTAAGGGCCGAGCGGAGCGAGGCCTTAGCTCGGAAATGTGATTTTGGGGCAATGGAATAGATTAACGAAAATAACCTTCACGCGACTGGACGCCTACATGTGTTGTGGTTGAGATTGTAGAGACGCTCTCTTCTTGTCCGGTCTAGCCCCCTGGCCTGCCTATCCCCGTTCAGTCCCGGGCCCATGCCGAATGCACAAAACTGCTACCCGCCGGCACAACCTAATGAGCGCCAAGAGCCAGCCCGGCTCACCGCGTGAGGTGTAGAGGTGGCCACCCGGATCCGTTAATAGCGGACAGAGGTTAATTTCCGTTAATTTTCCGTTAATTAACGGAAAATAACGAAAAAAGACAAAAATTAACCAAAAATTAATGGATTTTTGGATTTTTTTGGGGATTTTTGGGTTTTATTCATACTTATAGTTTATGGAATTCGCTATTAGAGAGTATGTTTGTATTTTATTTCAACCTATGCATACTAGATTTTCAACTAGCCGCAGTTGTTGTAATTTTTTGGGTTTTTTTTTGATTTTTTTGGATTTTTTTTGTTTTTTCTGAAATTTTCTCCCTTTTTCTTTAACGAAATTTAACGGACAGCTGATAAAAATTAACGAACCGGACTTAACGGACCGGATGGCATCTTTGAGTGGCCACCTCTAGTGAGGTGGACCCGCGCGCTTGCTACGCACAACGAGGTCCCAGCTGGGGCCTCACCTTGGGAGCTAACGAGGACCCCACAATATTATTATTTCATGTGAAAGTAGGTTTTACTAGAAGCTTATAGGTTCTTGAACCACCTCCATTGGGTTAGCGGTAGAGGAGATATTGATAGTTATATTACTAGTACTTAAGACCCCCTTTGCCGAGCCGTATTGGGGAATGAGATACTATCGTTGAGTGTGGCGATTTTCTGAGTACCCCGCCTGAACCATGTACCTTGGGGACTAATTGCGGTATGCTAACTGAATTATAGGAAAGCCTATGCGTGTTAGAGTGTTCTGCAGTAATTGTGAAGGCTGTAGGTGGTGTCCTGCCCATATGACGATGAAGCAACCGTATCCCGGATGCGAGCTGCCATGCAAGAGTGTCCCATAAAGAAAAGTGTTGCCCAGCACCCTTGAACCGGAGGCCCTGAGGACGGAAGACGGATCCATGAACCTATGCTGGAGAAATGATGACGTGTCGCCTGTACAAGCTGCTGCCAAGTGCCAGGAGGACGAGCTGACCCCCGAGGAGAGCGGGCTCGACCTTGAATCTGAGGTGGGAAGTCTGGAGAGTGCGTCACACCGCGAGCTGCGCTCCGGCAAGGAGAGTCGGACCGAATACCTTGGGTAATTGACGAGTGCAGTAGAATTCTGAGCGCCAAAGGCGATCCCCGTAGCTTAGGCAGGGTAAGAATACCTTGGGTAAGGCAGCCGGTGACTTTGGCAGGGTAAGGGTACCATGGGTAAGGCAGCCGGTGACTTAGGCAGGGTAAGGGTACCATGGGTAAGGCAGCCGGTGACTTAGGATGGGTAAGGATACCATGGGTAAGGCAGCCACGGGTTAGGGACCCCGGGTAATGCACCCCGCGGCTTCCGGAGGGAAAGGATACCCTGGGTAACGCAGATTAGTACTTAGACCGGAGCGTCCAGTACCTTGAAGCGTGGGAAGTTTACCCTGGGTAAAAGGTACATTCGTACCTTGTACGGATTTGAGGGGACCTTTCAGGGAACCCTGGGTAACGGTGCCGCACCAGCGGCTTGGGTATTTAAGGACACACGGCCTCTCTTGTAACGAACAACTGCGAACCTTGGGCCCACCTCGCTGTTGTGTGTGTGTATCTTTCGGGGATTGTACCCCGCTGAGTGGAGAACATGCCGCGCTGACAGACGCCCATTGTGGGTGCACTTCGCCGTCGAGTTTAGCTCGGACGGGCGAGCGTCTCAATTCGTGCGTGACCGGCTCATTGCTGGAAGATTCGCCATTGGGACGCCATTTCTGCGGTGGTTCGAGGCTTGGTTTCGGAGCACAGGGCGGTTTCCCGAGGCGGGACTCCGCTGGGACGCTGTGAGGACGGCCGGAAGCGAATGGTTTGTTTGGGGATCGCCATCGCTGTTCCCCAAAGGTTTGTATTTTGGCGTCGATTGTGACGCCGCCAGAACTGCGAAACAGACGCCGTACTTGTGCGTGTGAAGGTCAGGAATCAGCTGCTGTTTGGCAGCATCCGCACTGTGCTTGGTGTGGATTGAGACTTGTTGCTTGTGGTTGGAGGCCGTGTTGGCGTGCACGAACAGAGATGGCGAGAATGAGTTGTAATTGATTGACGCTGCAGACAGCCACGGCCACCATCAAGGTGGCTTGAGTGTTGTGGGGGCCAGCGAGTTGTTTTGCCAGCGCTGTGTGTGTGTCGCGGCCCCCTTGGCGTGGGTGCCGCACCGTGGGTGCCGCAGCGTTGTTGGGGGTCGCAACGGCGGCCCCGGTGACAGGCGTCATCACGTGCCCCGGAAACGGGCTGCGCAAATTACGTTATGATGAAACGTGACGGGCAGTCCCGTGCAGAGGACGGTGAGAGCAGAGGCGAGACTTGCAGCCACGGTCCTGTTGCCATCGGCAGAAACAAAGAAAGGCCCTCGTCGAGTACGCGAGGGGCAGAACTTTCCGAACAAAGCAAGTCCTTGGATCGCAGGCCGGATCGCTGTGATGGCCACTCTCCCAGGATGGCCCAGCGGGGGCATTCCCCTTTCGTTGGGGCGCAAAGGGCATGCGGATTGCAGCTGCAGACATCCCTCAACCGCGACAGTTCCCTTGAAAGCCGCTGGGAGTACAGGCCACCCTGCCGGCCACCCCCTACCCGGGACAGGTTCCCTGATAGCCATGGCAAGCTGCACGAATGTTCCTTGAGCGGCGAGAGGCCTCGCAAAGCCCGCCCTATGAGGCACCTACGCCAGGAGAGCACCTTGGGTCGTCAGGCCAAAGGCCGACGACGTGGCGATTGCACACGCCCACATAGCACTAGCCCCAGTAGCGGGTCGGACGATGGCCACCGAAGGTCGCGTTCGCGTCGCCGAACGAGACGGCCATGTACGAGGTCGGACGGCCGTGCCCCTCGGGGGCGCACACCGCCACGTAGGCGAGACCGTGCGACCCCCACCCCAACCCAGAATAGGGGAAGGGAACGAACCAGCTCCCCGAGGGAATGGGCCTGTAGCCCACGGAAACGCACTAATCGACCACAAAGTCGATCCCGGGGGTCGGAGCCTCCCCATGATACCCAGCGGTCATCTCCACGAAGGAAGCGCGAACGGGACCAGCGAAGGCGAAGGGAAGCATCCTCGTCTTCAGAGGGGAGCCCCCGCCAATCCAAATCGCTTGATAGCTCCACAGAAGTGGATAGCAGCAGCTCGAGTGAGGAGGAACGTCGTGACTCTAGGCGACGTGACCGTCACCGTCGAGATTATGGCCGTGACAAAGACTACCGGGCACCCCGACTTAGCAAATTTGATGGGTTGGCCCGATCTGAAGCAGCTGGGTGGCTTAGCCAGCTCATTCGGACAGCCCATACGCAGCAATGGCCTTGTGCCACTCGGGTAAGTCGCGCCGTAGCCCACTTGGTGGGGCGAGCTAGCCTCTGGGCCGAGGAGCTCCTCGCCAAATATGCCGAACCCCGAGAGGGTAGATCGGGTAACTCCGAGCTTACATTGACGCGTCATCGATTGACTTGGAAGAAGTTTCTGGCCAAGTTCCGAAAGAGGTTTCTTGGTAGCGCTCGTGAAATGCTCCGGCAATTCCGAGAGCGAAAAATGAGAAAAGATGAACAGGTCATGGACTACGCTGATGCGCTCTTTGCTATGAGGCGCAGGGTGAATCAGTACACCCCCTATCATGTCTCTGACCAGGAATGCATTGAAATCCTCCTGGACGGCATGCCACACCGAATATCAGATTTTGTGGCTGCGTTGGTTGAGGACGATGCATCACCATATGACGTTGCAGAAAAATGTGCTGTAAGAGAGAGATGGCTGCGCAGTGCAAACAGAAATCGCAGCAAAAATTCGTTCACGGCTTTGAATGCGGCTATGGGTAGTGATGATGTTTGTAATGAAAATGAGTCAATGAAAGCTTTGAAGCATGTCCTAGACAGAACCATTGCATTGCTGAGAAAAAGAGTATGCAAAGCTCAAAGCCATGATTCTAAACCGGACCACGGTGGTGATGAAGCGGCTCGAATGAGTTTCCCAAAATCTCGACTTGTTCGCCGTCCTCGGCGCAGCAGCTCCAGCTCAGAGCATTTCTCGTCAACTGATTCTGAGTATTCCGATATCTCAGAACAGAACCATTTGTGGCAAGACACGATTCCTTGTTCTGATCGCTTGACTATTGATGAATCATCTCATTCTGATCATGAAGATGCAGAAAGTGACGACATGTCGATTCAGTCGTCCTTGCATTCCCAGAATTCGCAAAATGAAGCAAATGTGGGAGCTGATTGTCGGCTCACAGGGTCGGGCTGCCAACTGGTTGAAAGCCCTGTGATTCATGCACCATCAGAGATTTTCACAACTAAGCCCATGATATTGATAGAGCGAGACTTCCGGAATGGCTCAGTGCTCAAAGCAGAGCAGTCAGTCAGCACTGGTGTGGGCGATTTGCCTGATCACAGCGTCTCAGAAAACAACCATAGAGTGCATTGCTTTGTGGTTTGGTTTGCACATATGATGGGATTTTATTGGGCTGTGGGGCAGATTTATGCCACACATTCTGTGAAGTTGCCACAGGGGGATGATGCCAAACCAAAATCAGAGACAACGATGGTGGCCTCGAAGCGTCCTGATGGAAAGGAAGGTATTGCCCAAAATGGACAAGCGATGGACAGGTGTGAACGGCCAGTTGCTGCCTTCAATGAAAGCGATCAACGTTCAGTAATAAAAAGGGCCGAAAGTTTACTGGCCTGCGATAATCCAGCGGACTGTCAATCATCAAGTTCCAATGAAAATACTGAAGTTTGTGATCAAGAGCTGTTGCGCCTGCTTCCTGAGCTTAAAGTGGGCAAAGAGTTCTGCATGTACATGTTGAGTGGCAGAAATTCGTCTCATGGAAAGTGCAGCACTGTCGATTCCATGGTTCTCACTGCTGAGAATCCTCGGCGTGTCTCAGCAAATCGCAAGAAAATGAAGTGCTGTGTGAAGGGACTTGTGTGCAATATTGTGCACGGTCAATCAGTGAAAGCTTGGAGTTTATCCTCAATGCAAAATCATTGCACGGGGAAGAAATACATCCTCATGGGAATTCCCCACCATGGCCAGCACACTTGCATTGTCAAAAAGCTTGTCAAGATGAAGATGCAGGTCAAGGACCTATACCGATCCATCAAGTCTGCTGCACCCCCGGTTGGCCGATACTGCTCCAAGATAAGCCGCTACAAAGTCGACAGTCCCGACCGACGATCTTGGAGACCGCCGGTACCGCCAGAGCCTGACCCGGATCCCGATGGGCATTGGCAGCCAGTCTGTGCGAGGGCTGCTCGGGCAGCATAGGAGCTGTTGACGATGTCAAGCCAACGATGGTTCGACTAACAACTTCCAGTTGCCACCAGTGGCCATAAGGGCTGGACCATCCACTTCGCGGCTTCCCCGGTCCAGGAGAAGGTCCCCGGAAGGACGCATCTCCCCAAGGCAAGGGCGTAGACATCTACAAGGGACCCCGGACCGAACAACTTCATCCATCATCGATCTGAGGATGGAATCTGAACCCTCTGGACGGGCCTACAACTCAGCTGACGAACCATACGACCACACTGCCCCCAATCTACCCGGGAGTACAAATTACGTCCTCGGTGGCCTTGACGGAGCGGAATGGCGTACCGAGAGCAGCCCGGATTACTCACCCACTGATGCGGAAGCTACCCCCGTCCCAAATTAACTACTGGAGGAGGAGGGGGCCTGAATGTTGGAGATATTGAACATCCAAAATTGGGAGATTGGACTTCCCTTATCCAAGGTGAGACGTACAAGTGAATTGGGATGCTCCGTACTGTAGAAGAATGGAACTTAGGAGGAGAGGACGGGTATGGCCTGATCGATTGGGAACGGTGAAGAAAAGCATTAACGGGACAGAAATGATAAAACGTCTGTGGCCTGACTGATAGCGTGAGTGAAGCCTGAAGACAATTGTTGATATAACGCCACTGGTATTGAAGTCTAACGAGGAGAAGTTTACTTTCGAATATTAGATGGGGGTTGACAATAGCCATGACAGACCACGTAACCTCTGATGTCCCATGACTACGCCTTTCCGGGGAGTCAGTAGGAAAGGTGCACCGACTAAGCGGAAACTAGAGCTGGGGATAGACCTTTTTGCAAAGGAATTACCATTGATGTGAAGCATGATATCATCATTTTTCTACCAATTCCGAAGGTTCATTCTGATAGAAAAAGGAAGTCATTACGGAGAAGAGCGTATCCGTCTGTCGTTCTTTTTCGTCAGTGATCATCGAACGTCTGACCATTGGTCAGAACCGTAAATTAGAAAAGTAGGTGAAAGAAAAACATGAGTGAGGGAGACCAGTAGCCGGCCCCTCCGAAAACGCGACTCACGCAGGGGCCCCACCTGCCAAGACAGACGGGACCCGTTGGGCAGTCTGACTAAAAAAAAAAAAAAAAAAACATTCTGACTGGGCGGGACCTGATATGGCAGCCCTTGTAACAATATGCGAAGTAGATGGGACCCAATTTGGGCGATCTGCTAAGGAAAGACTATGGGGTAGAAAAACGAGGCGGATATGCAGTATTGAGGCTGCAATGAACGGACCAATATAATACTCCCTGGTCTGACTGGGGGGATGTCACGGACCTCAGCCTGAACCCTGTGCTGTGAGCGGGTTCAATGTGTATGCTTTGATGCTCAATGAGTATGCTTCGATGCGACCTTCACCTTCAATTTCACCTTATATATCACCAGTCTGAGGTGATCATGTACTGAATTGATTGTCCCTTAATTGAGGTGACAATCTACATTGTCTGTACTGTGCCGTCTTGTATGTGTCTCAGGATGGGATAGAAACACACCGAACAGGCGTGATCCCTTTGGGACAGTCTGTTGTTAAAAAGAAAAATGGATTAGAATGCCGGGACTAGGACACACGTTCATCGGATTTGGAAGCTGGGCGGGTAGTCCTGTCTGACGTAGGATAGGCAGTCTTGTCACGTCAAATGCTTCACCATGTGTCTTTGTCTGTAAACACGGTCATATGTCTGTCTGACTGCAAGCGGATTAACACCCCAAGTCTCCAGGGATTGAAAAAGTGTGATTTTTTTTTTGGGACTCACGCGAGGGCGCGTGAGGGTTCGTTGGGGCGCGACGCCACAGCTGTGGCGATTTTCTGAGTACCCCGCCTGAACCATGTAACTTGGGGACTAATTGCGGTATGCTAACTGAATTATAGGAAAGTCTATGCGTGTTAGAGTGTTCTGCAGTAATTGTGAAGGCTGTAGGTGGTGTCCTGCCCATACGACGATGAAGCAACCGTATCCCGGATGCGAGCTGCCATGCAAGAGTGTCCCATGAAGAAAAGTGTTGCCCAGCACCCTTGAACCGGAGGCCCTGAGGACGGAAGACGGATCCATGAACCTATGCTGGAGAAATGATGATGTGCCGCCTGTACAAACTGCTGCCAAGTGCCAGGAGGACGAGCTGACCCCCGAGGAGAGCGGGCTCGACCTTGAATCTGAGGTGGGAAGTCTGGAGAGTGCGTCACACCGCGAGCTGCGCTCCGGCAAGAAGAGTCGGACCGAATACCTTGGGTAATTGACGAGTGTAGTAGAATTCTGAGCGCCAAAGGCGATCCCCGTAGCTTAGGCAGGGTAAGAATACCTTGGGTAAGGCAGCCGGTGACTTTGGCAGGGTAAGGGTACCATGGGTAAGGCAGCCGGTGACTTTGGCAGGGTAAGGGTACCATGGGTAAGGCAGCCGGTGACTTAGGCAGGGTAAGGGTACCATGGGTAAGGCAGCCGGTGACTTAGGATGGGTAAGGATACCATGGGTAAGGCAGCCACGGGTTAGGGACCCCGGGTAATGCACCCCGCGGCTTCCGGAGGGAAAGGATACCCTGGGTAACGCAGATTAGTACTTAGACCGGAGCGTCCAGTACCTTGAAGCGTGGGAAGTTTACCCTGGGTAAAAGGTACATTCGTACCTTGTACGGATTTGAGGGGACCTTTCAGGGAACCCTGGGTAACGGTGCCGCACCAGCGGCTTGGGTATTTAAGGACACACGGCCTCTCTTGTAACGAACAACTGCGAACCTTGGGCCCACCTCGCTGTTGTGTGTGTGTATCTTTCGGGGATTGTACCCCGCTGAGTGGAGAACATGCCGCGCTGACAGACGCCCATTGTGGGTGCACTTCGCCGTCGAGTTTAGCTCGGACGGGCGAGCGTCTCAATTCGTGCGTGACCGGCTCATTGCTGGAAGATTCGCCATTGGGACGCCATTTCTGCGGTGGTTCGAGGCTCGACGCCACATTGAGCCCGTACGCTGCATTGTCACGTGATCTGGGTGGGGGCCACCCCCTCAAAGGGGTGACCGCTTGTCAGTCTGTAATTCTCCATTCTCTTGCCCACTCCACATACCCCACGGCTGCACCCGCAAGCCGCACGGTGCCGCGCACCCACAGCGTGCACGGCCGCCCCGCGCCCGGCCACTTGCAGACCTGGGCCCACACTGTGCACCCTGAAGAAGCGAGCGCCCCAAACCGCCCGCTGGTAATCCGGTGGAGGAGGCCCATTCGGGCCGAATTGGGCACCGCGGCAGGTGCATCGCCTGCATCGAACCGCAAACCACGCTAGTGTTGTGTAAACTACTAGGGGGTAGCGGGTTTACTCAAGTTATATATTGGAAATTGATAACAGATATGAGATTGTATATAGATTGGACAGAGGAGGTTGTGAGCTTTCCATAAATCTTTGAATCATTCCAAATGGGTTAGCGGTAGAGGAGTTACTGCTCATAGGAGTTCTAGTACTTAAGGTTGGGCCCCTACCGTACTCGGGGATGAGATACTATCGATACAAGTACATTCGATACATTGTTCTGTCGATTGTGTACCACTGCATGCAGGGGTCATGTGACTGACCCCGCATGACAGCCCATAATTCCACCCATGCCCACTCGCCTCCCAGGGGCTGCACCCGCAGACTGCAAGGCGCCGCGCGCACCACTGCATGTACAACCGCCCCACGCCCCGCCATTTTGCAGGCTTGGGCCCACACTACGCATCCAAAGAGATGAGCGCCCTGCAAAGCCCACCCGCCATCTGGAGGGGGCCCCGTGGCCGCACCGGGCGCCTCAGCGGGCACATCGCCCGTGAACCAATCAAAAACCACACCAGGTGGTTTTGGAGCTGGCGGACACGGACGGCAAAAGCGTGCCACGCGGTGCGAGAGCAAGAGGGGAGAGCCCCACCCGCGAGGGGGCCCCATAATCAGTTGGATCTTGGGGACATTGGCCGGCCAGGCGACCGCGCCCATGAGAGGCGAGGACTGAATCAGCTCGGATCGGTGACCAAACCACGCGCCGGGCCCGTGGGGGAAGCGCATGCTGTTGCATTGAGAAAGGAGCCCGTCGGGGGGGAAAATTCGCCCCGCAGAGCCCGCCGCGGATAGGTGGATTGGAGTGGCACATCGCCGCAGAATCGTGTGCCATGATCGGCGGTGGGAAGGCACGGATGGGGAGCGCCAAGGCCCCGCACAGGCCGGCGCAATCGGCCGCGTGGGCCGTTGGGATAGGCGGCGAGGAGCGCCAGGACCCCGGAGGGGAGTGAGGCACAATGGAGGAGCAAAATGACCGCCCGTCCCTGAACCCTGGCTACGCAGTGACTGACTGGACTATGTGTCGGGCGTGATGTGATAGCAGAAGTAGTCGGAAGCGACCCCGGAGTTACGTGAGGGGGTCTGCTGTGTGTCGGATGAGTCAAGTCATCGGATGGGTGCTGAATAGCGCCCATGGCCAGTACGGGCACCAGAGGGGGGTACCGAATAGGGACCCCTAGGGGATGCTAGCTACCGGGGGTGTGGAATAGCGACCACTAGAGGGGGCCTGGCGGCAGGGGGTGTGCAGTGGCGACCCCGGCACAGTATTGTTAAGTACTAAAACCCCAAGAGGAGTTGGAAAGGCGACTTCTAGGTGCCTTGGAGGAAGCTTCTGACTACCAAAAGATATGGCTTGACTACCTTGCAATTGCATTGGAGCAGCTGAGGAGGTATCCTTGACCTTCTCAATGGGTGGAGAGTAGTGCCATAGAAGCAGCTTCCTTGGAGTAGCTGAGAGGGTCCCTTATCCTTCTCAGTGGGTGGACAGCAGCAGACAACAGCTTCTCTAGAGCAACTGACAGGTCTATAAACTAGAGGTGGCCACTTAAAAATGCTATCCGGTCCGTTAAGTCCGGTTCGTTAATTTTTATCAGCTGTCCGTTAAATTTCGTTAAAGAAAAAGGGAGAAAAATTCATAAAAAACAAAAAAAATTCAAAAAATCGAAAAAAAACCCAAAAAATCACAACAACTGCGGCTAGTTGATAATCTAGTATGCATAGGTTGAAATAAAATACAAACATACTCTCTAATAGCGAATTCCATAAACTATAAGTATGACTAAAACTCAAAAATCCCCAAAAAATCTAAAAATCCGTTAATTTTTGGTTAATTTTTGTCTTTTTTCGTTACTTTCCATTAATTAACGGAAACTTAACGGAAATTAACCTCTGTCCGCTATTAACGGATCCGGGTGGCCACCTCTACTATAAACCCCCTCAGTTGGTGGATAGTAGCTTCCCAACGACTGGGGCTAACAACCTTTATATTCGCCCAATGACATTGTGTGGAGTACGACAGCTCCACAAGAGGCTCAGTAGGGTGCCAGAACACCAAAGCCTGATCTACAGAAGAGAGCAGGGTGCTAGTGCACCAGGCTCAAAGCCCTCTGAGCGGGCCAGTGTTAGTTAAGGGGCCGTCCCACTCTATTAGGGCACTTGACCAGGAGGTCGGGGGGGCAAAGAATTGAGTCAAGGATTGTACCTAACCAGCTTAGACAACTGTGAAGGGTTACAAGCTCGCCTAGTGGCAACAGTACCTTATCCAGAAAAAAGGCTGACCCCAAGTTGAAGCCGGCGGCCACCCCACAATTGTTAAGGGGGTGCAAGTAGTATTGGGTAGATAGGGCACAAACCGGCTTGCACCTTACATAGCCCCACAGGCGGCGGTATGAGTAGGAGCTCTTGGTGCCTATCACTCGTAACAACAGGGCAATAGGGGAGTGGCCTATTTTTGCTGTGCAGGCACCCCTACTATTCCTAGCCTAGACCAGTGCCCCCCGAGCTGCCATCCGAGTGAGGGGTGGTGGAGGGGCTTCGAGTGGGCCGGGACGTGAGGCCGTTGTGTGGCCGTTCCCCGGGAAGTCCTCCCCAGGCAAGGGGGACATGGAAGGTTCAGTTTCTGATCAACTGGTGGTATTCCCAGGAGTGTGGCAGGGAAGCCTCTCTTTTGAGGGGTGAGTAAAATACTCTTTGAGTATTCTTAAATTTCTTGTTGCTAACCTAGGAAGAAACTGGTTGTAAAGGGCTGTTCTAGAACTATTATGGTGAAGCCACTTGGCACCTTGTTGGTTGGGGAAGTATAGTACCCACTGACTTGGAGACATCATTTGGTGGATCTTGGGGCTTCTCTAAGTGATGTCAGGGCCTACTCTCTGGGATATACTTAGGGTTGGACATCCGTATGGTCAGTCTACCGATTACCTCAGTATTAACATCAGTATTAGCTATTAGCATCAGTCAATTTCATCAATTGTGCCAGGATTTGGGATGCAGTGCCGGACACTGGGACATTCTTGATATTCCTGTCATTCTTTATTTATTTGCTCTGCTATTCTCCATTTGTTCATGAGGCGAGTCTGTTATGACTAACCAGATGGATCATCATTAGTGCTATGGGGCATTGAGGGAGCCTATGGGGTCAGATTCTCATTCAGACGGATGTTCTGCAGCCAGTTCTGGTGCACAGATAGAACTACAGACTGGACCTATCTCCGGTACGCTGGTTAGACCGGATTATGACCAGCTAAGACCACACTCTCCACTTTCTACTAGATTTTTGCTGGTAGTTGAGCAGGGAGACCGACAGGACATTGGAGAGACTGTAGGATCCAGTACCTCACATTCTTTGCCAGTTTTGCCTCAAGGGACGATGGTTGATCAGATAGACGGTCATTGGAGGTTTTCACAGCCATCGAGATTGACATTGCCGTATCACTCGGCCTCGAACTTGTTAATGCAGATCAAACTGCATGAGCCACCTTTGTTCACCGATGATAAAGGCCAGGGCGTGAACTTTGGATCAGAACTATCAAGAATTACCTTCATTTTGTGCAGTGTTCTAAACGCCGAGCAGTGTCATACATTATTTTGCAGCTAGCAGGCAATGCAAGGATTTGGTGGGATGTAGAGCTTGTTTTGCGGGGGAATAAAAAGCCTAAAATGGTGGAGGATATCAAAAATCTCCTAAAAGCGCAATTTAAGAGTCCTGTGAGAGAAACATGCATGAGGTTAGAACTCCTCCATTTACATCAGCATAGGGGTGAGGATGCGCTTTTGTACATGGGGCGCACGAGGTCCTTGATGAACAGAGTACTAGGGTACGATATGAAAACGGCCCTACATCAATGGATCCTTCGTCTTAGGTAATCACTTAGGCTGGAAGCTGCCAAAGCCAACCCCAAAACATTACATGAGGCTGAGAAGTTAGTCGCTCGATTGGAGGAGGCCTATGAGTTCTATTCGTTGAGAACAAAGGATGTAAAGGGAAAAGGCTCCTCTTGCAAGACAATTGGCGACAGGCAGAAAGGCAGGAAGGTAGAGAAAAGAGCCAAGAAAAGTGGTAAATCTTAATGTCCAATGAATAAGAAGAAAATGCTGCCAAAGTCTACTAGTTACTATTCATCCACAGTAGATTCATTCCCAGGATCATTATGCGGGAAGGGCACACTGTCTCACCTGTCCCCCCCAATAGCATAAGTCACAATTCCACCCGAGACTAAATGCTGGAGGGTCTGGACACCATGGACAGGGCTTGAGTCAGAGAAATCCTAGGGTGGTTGTTATTACCACCAAGACAAGACTCAAAGGGATGGCCGGTCAGATAGACCGGGAGGAGGCTCGGCATGCCTCCGTGTCAGAGGGGTGCTTCCTTGCATTAGAGTTAAGGAGACTGACTGAATCTAGCTCTGTTTAGTTAGAACAGTACCAAGTCATCATAGCCCAGTCTGGCCAAAAAGACTGGATTACAAAGACATACCTTAGTGCGTGGCAGAAAAAGCACCAATTTCAGTCGAGGCAATGGCGGCGCAAGGTGGAGAGATATTGACGTTGACGGAGATGCCATGCAGCACAGAGGGCCACCTTAGCTTCCAAGGGGCAAGCTGTTGGGGCGCCTGCGAAAGCAACTGAATTCCTATCAGACATGGTTGGAGTCCCCAAATGTCTGATTCAACGGAAGGAAAATACTACTGAGCTCATTGCTGAGGGGAGGTCAGACCTTGAGCCAGTAGCATGGGATCACTTGCTTCTGATCCTTAGAGCAGTGATTGATAACACACGTGTGCCAGCTTTGGTGGATTCTGGGGCCACTCGATCATTTAAATGATCACAAATTTGTGAGTGACCAGATTAGAACCAGACCACCTTTGTCATTCGTTGGTGCATATTCATCTTTAGAATTGGCAAATGGAGAGACAGTAGTCTCCACAGGAGTCGCACCAAACGTGCTGATATGTATTGGCAACACGGTCAGTAAGGTGTCATTAATGGCAGTCCCAATGATGGACGGGATTGATGCTAATCTCGGTCGGGACTGGCTAGACATTGTCAACCCACTGGTCGACTGGAGGACCAATACCCTGGTTTTGCGAAATGGGAACAAACTTGAGGTGGTTCAGGGAATTGAGATGCCACAAAGTGCATCATGCAAAATTATTGACCGTGGCCTTACTAATCTCCAACACGTTTTCTCTCCTCATTATTCTAGGAATAAGTCTGATTCAGACTGGGGTTATCAGCTCGCCATGTTGAGTTCTCCATCGATTTGGGAACCAACTATCTCGGTACAACAGTGGGCACATACACTAGTTCATGAGGCAATGGCTGTTTATACCTCACCGAGGGCGGTTGAGTCTCCCCAGGGGGGAGTACCAGAACAATCTTCGATAAATGAACGAGAAAAATCTCCAGGAAAATACAAAGGCAGGCACAGGACGCAAGTCAAGGTGGTTGGGCGCATTGTCAGTCAACCTGTGCTATTGGCGCAGGATGGAAGCGTGGTGGTCAGGCGCCTCTCGCGCCCTTGGTGGGCCAACAGCTCGCCCCGGGTCGCAAATCCCTGGATCGTCGCACGCGGGATCGCGCACGCACTCCGCCTCGGGTCAGGACACTCGGGCACTCGGCACAGCACAGCCGACGTTGGCTGGCTTGGGGGCACGCCCGTGCAGTGCAATGGATTACACGGTTGAAGGAGTCCACTGGGCAAGAGGGGTCACGGCCTTACATCCGTGGCCGGACACCTCACCGTATCAGATCGCATCGTAACCGTATCTCACCCATATCCACCGTACCGTACCGATAACTATGATACACCCCAAAATGTGGCTGACAAGCAGACAACCTTTCCTTTCGTGTTCCGATATTGTTCCAATTCTCAAACCGTATACCCATTCAGCTCGTTAACCCCTAATGACCGCCCATTTATACAACAACCACTCCCCCCTTCAGGGAGCTCGGCCTCGAGTGTCGACGTACAGTCTTCACTCCTGCTCCTCACAGGCTGGTCGGGTCCTTGGATGGCTGGCCCTCCTCCAAAAGCTGGCGCAACTCCCGTGGGTCAAAATCTCCAGCCTTCCTCCAGGTTGCTTCCTCAAGGGGCTTGTCCACCCAGATGATGAGGTACTGGGTGACCACTCGGTTCCTCTCTCGAATCTTCCTCCAGCGGACGAGTCGGTCAATGTCAGGCTCCTCTTCGTCATCCGTGTCCAAGGCAGGGAATTCGTCGTCCTCCTCCTCTACAGGCTCCTCATGTGCAGGTTCAAAAACGCCGACTCGGAACGGCTTCAGGAGAGAGACATGGAACACGTTATGCCTCCTCCAACCTGCAGGCACCCTAAGCGCATACGCTACGCATCCGTACCTAGCGATCACGCGAAAAGGTCCAACAAATTTTCGCTGCACCTTATCAGGAGTTCCCTGATGACGCATGTTTACAGTGGAGACCAACACAAAGTCTCCCACTGCATACTCCACTTCCCTACATCCACGATCATAACGAGCCTTGGCCTGTGCATTGGCTCGCTGGACGTTGTCCTGTGACTTCTTGAACACGTTGTCCATTCTATTGAGGAACTGACTAACTGACTCGTTCAGAATGAATCGTCGATCTCTGAGGAAGATCTAAAGTGTGGTCGGCTCAAACCCATAGTTCAGAAAGAACGGGCTGTACCCCGTGCTGCGGTTGGGGTAAGCGTTCAAGATGAACTCAACCATGGGTACAAGCAAATCCCATTCCCTGACCTCTTCCAACTGGTGGATCAAATAGCGCAGTACCTGTTCCGCCATCTGATTTGTCCTGTCCACAAGCCCTTGCGTCTGGGGGTGGTACGCTGTTGAAAACCGCAGATCTATCCCAAGGTTCCGCGACAATGCCCTCCAAAACGTTCCTGTGAACCGCACATCTCGATCGCTGTGTATGGCCTTCGGTACACCGTGCAAACTGCCCACCCTGCTCCAATACAGGTTGGCAACATCTCTTGCGCTCATTGTCTCCTTGCACAGGACCAAATGTACCATTTTGGTCATGCGATTGATGACCGTCATAATACCATCATTTCCAAGTGCGGTCACTGGCAGTTTGAGGATAAAGTTGATCATGACCTCCTGCCATTTCTCTTGCGGTAACTGAAGGTTCTGTAGGCGTCCTCGACTTCTGGTCACCCTTTTCGATCTGACATATAGGGCACTCCTCAATGTACGCCCTGACGTCCTTACTCATGCCAACCCAATAGAAGTGGGACTTGGCAAGCTCCACCGTCATGGTATAACCTGGGTGCCCTACATATGGCACCGTATGGAGCTCCCTAAGTAGCTTCTGCTTGATGTCTGTCGAATTGGGAACCACCGTCTTCTAGTATCTGCCATCATCAACACCCCCTTGGTGCACTTTTAAGAAACCACGCTGTAAACGGTATTTCAGAGAACCCATCAAGACTTCTTGGGTCTCGTTTTCCAATCGTGATATGATGTTGGCGTATGGATCTTCAGACCTCAGTAGATTCATCATATCACGGAGCAGCGAATCGTCCATGGTGGCACTCGCCCTGGTCACCATCAATTTCGGTGTGGACTTTGGAAAGAAGAAGTCCTCCGAGTCCTGCTCACCCTCCAAGAATGAATGACGAAAGCGGGCATCCCCAGATGCCTCCCCTCCAAGATCTCCTGCTGCTATAACATCTGTTGTGTCCTGCGATGTATCTCCCATGGGCTTGTGTCTGAATACACGTTTCAACGCCTTTCTGATATCCTCATCAGACGCATCCTCTTTCACCCTCAGCAATTCCAGCATGTCCTTGTCCTGAGCTTTTGACACATCTGCAGCACCTCTCTCTGAGTCCCAATGACGCCTGGATAACCCATCCGCTGGGTTTGTCTTCCCAGGGATATGCTCGATCGAATAGTCATAAGACTGCATCACGCTGATCCATTTCCAGATACGTCGATTGGTCGAGGCCTGATTCGGCAAGTGCCTCAAGCTGCTGTGATCGCTCTGGACAACAAAGTGACCACTGTCCAAGTATGAGCGCCACAATCCAATTGCCCACACTATTGCTAATAGCTCCCTCTCGTAGGCGCTGTAGCGACACTCTGTAGGGATGAACTTCCGGTTGGCATAGGCGACTGGCTGGATCCCCTCTCCAAAGTCCTGCTGGAGTATAGCACCTGCGGACACGAGGCTTGCATCCGTGGTTACTACAAACTCCTTCGTAAAGTCCAAGATCCTCAAGATAGGCGCTGTCACCAATGCCACCTTGATTTGAATGAATGCTCGTTCCTGTTCATCTTCCCACTGCCACTTTATATTGTCCTTGGTGAGGTCGTTTAGCGGTTTGGCGACCAGGCTAAAGTTCCTGATGAATCGCCTGTAGTACGATGCTAACCCCAAAAATGACCTCACATCTCTCACACTTGCTAGCGTTGGCCACTCCACCACGGCACGGACCTTTTCTGGGTCTGTCGAGATGCCATCCTTGGAAATGCAAAACCCAAGGTACTCTACTTCCTCTTTGATGAAGTCACACTTATGCAATCTGCCGTAGAGCTTAGCATCTCGCAACCGCCCCAATGCAATGTCCAAGTGCCTCCAGTGATCGTCCAACGTCTCGCTGAATATAAGAATGTCGTCCAAATAAACGAGGACAAAGTCGTTGATTTCTCCCTCGAACACGCTATTGATCAGCCTCTGAAATGTAACTGGCGCGTTCGTGAGCCCGAAAGGCATGACGATAAACTCGTACAACCCGTGGTTGGTCCGGAAGGCCATCTTGGCAATATTCCCTCTGGCCACCCCAATCTGATGGTAGCCAGACGCCAGGTCGAGCTTCATAAAGAATTTGGCTCTCCCCAGCTTGTCCAGCAACTCGTCGATGCGGGGGATCGGGAATCGATCCTTGACTATGTCCTTATTGAGTGCTCGGTAGTCGATGCACATTCGCCACTTTCCATCTGTCTTGGGGACAAACAGAATTGGCGCATCCCATGGAGATGTCGAAGGACGGATGAACCCCTGGTCTAGCAGGTCGCAAATCTGCTCTTTCAGTTCGTCTTGTTCCTTTTGGCCTAGCCTATATGGAGGCTTCGCCTTGGGAACCGCTCCATCCACCAGCTCAATCTTGTGTTGTACTGCTCTCTCTGGTGGTGCTCCCTTGGGTAGTGCATTGGGGAAAACAGACTGATACTGCTTCAAAATTTCCCTCAACTTGTCTCTCTGTTCTACCGGCAACTCGTTCAGGACAGTCTTCCTCTGGTCCTCAACCGTCTTGAAGTCCTCTTTATGTTTTGGACCTTGTTCCCGCATTAATTTCTTACGTTGGAGAGTCGTCATCCCTTTGTTCTGATCGTCAGGAGATTCCACCTCATCGTCAGCTGGTTTGACGATTGCGCAAAAAGCAGGCGTTTGCTGACTCCGGGTAAGAATACGGGCAAACTGCTTGTGTGACACCAGAACCCTCTGAGAAGCCAATTTAGACTTGGGTAGCCTAGCTGGCTCGTCTGGTGCACGTAGTCTCATTCTCGCCACTCTCTTCTTTCGTTTGGTCAAAATTGTGGTGTTCCACTGTGGTTCTCCGCCGATTGATCTGTGGTTGCCTATCCCACCGTCACCTCCTGGTCCACGGGGTGATCCAACGACTGGACGTTGACCCCCTCTTTTAGGTTGTCCTTGGCCCTCCAAGGCAGGCTAGATGGTGCATACCGCCGGAATGTAGAAGTAGTGAGAACCTCCAGACTGGAACAAAAACTTGGGTCCCGCACGGTGTCCAGATCGGCGTCCTGGATCACCTTCACTATCCCTGGTGACTCCGACGATGCGATCCATTGTCCTCGGTCAGCGGACATATGGTCGTCACTCGTGAGTAACATTCGAGGTACCGTCCAATCGATCAACGGGTTTACCCTCTGTAGCCAGTTCATCCCCAGAACCAAGTCCACACCATGTAGAAGTTTGGTGACAGTGAAATCCATGTGAAAAGAATGAACCCCAATAGGAAATAGCACGGCAGGTGCTTTGCCAGCAGATAATATCTGTGTGCCATCCGCCAGCTCCAAGAATGTATTGGATGCCATACAATTTATTCCAGCTGCCAGTTGTATATCAGGGGGCATGTAACAACGTGTTACCCCTGAATCGACCAAGACACGCACCCTGTGTCTATACAGCTATGCCGGCACGATCAACAAGATACCATCCTCCTGTGACCGTTGTGTAGAGGGAATAGTGGGTGGATCTTGAGGATCCACAACAACCCACTGCTGTGCCATATCCACCTCTTGAGCCTCCGGCTGCTCTGATGCACTGCTGCGCTTCACCCGTACAGCAGTCTTGGTCAACTGAGTGTGAGTTCCATACAAACTTGTTGTTGC
>CAJHUC010001848.1:0-45448 GCA_905146915.1 Ostreobium quekettii
GTGTGAGTTTTGGAGTTCCTACGCTGCCCGTCGGTGCTGTGTCGTGGAGTGAGAATCCTGTGAACTGGAAGGTGAATCAGAATGTGGACTGGGATGCATTTCTGAACAAGCAAATTCCCAGTAGCGTGTACTTAGGGACAATGGTGCAAACTGTCCCAAGTACTACAGTGCAAACCACTATGGCACCGCCGGAGAACTTGGAAATTGCGAGCGGTATTGCAGCACCATTGTTGCCTCCTGGTATCAGTCAGACAGCAGGCACTTCAGTACAGCCTGGTCAATCTTCCCGTGGTCAATCAGCTGGTCCGAGTGGAGTACCGTCACGAGTGAGTGGAGCTGGAGCATTTGGAGCTGGATTCCCTACACAGTCGGCTCGCCAACCTCCTTTCTGGGGGGTAGGCGTGTCAGAGGATCCCTACAGCGGGCTGGGATCATATGGATCCCTGGGTGGTGGAGCTGGAGGATCAGGTGGTCACGAACCGCCAAGGAGACCACCCAGAAGGTCACCCTCAGGAGGCCCGCCTGGTGGCCCGCCTGGTGGCCCACCTGGAGATGGCGATGATGACAGAGACGATGATTCTATGGGTGAGAGAGAGTCATCACATGGAGGTGGGTTGCCGGATGTTGGACACAGAGCTGCTGCTATCCCTGTCGACACTGGATTCGGGAGATTGAGGATTCCGATGCCAGACAGATTTTCTGGCCACCATCAGGATGTGAGCTGCATAGAATGGGTGCTGGCCATGTGCAGATGGCTGCGTGGCAATGCAGTGGACGAGTCACGCTGGCTGTCAGTGATGTCAGCAAATCTGTTTGGAGCTGCCATATCGTGGATGAACCTGGTAGAGTTACAGGTCTATCAGGGGACGCGAGCGCCATTTGCTGATTGGCGCAAGTTTACTGAGGCGCTGCGTGGCACATTTGAGTCAGCCACGCTGGGAGAGCAGGCTAGGCGCAGACTCCATACTCTGCGTCAGTACAAGTCTGTAGAGGCTTACATCAGGGAGTTCCAGAAATGGAGCTTCAGATTGCCTGACATGTCTCGAGCGGAGCGTTACTACCAATTCATCGAGGGCCTCAAGGAGCCCATGAGATCTACAGTGGCGTCTTGGGTGCCTGAGGACCCTGATCAGGCCGTCGCGATAGCTCTGCGTCTTTCTAGCCTTCAGCGTGGGGGCTGGGAGCAGTCTCAGGGGCAGAGCCAGGGCAGAGGTCAGGGTCGACAGTCTGGTGGACGTGGACGAGGCAGAGGACGTGGCCAGCAGCAGCATCAGGTTCATGCAGTCAGTCAGTCCCAGCAGCAGCAGCAGCAGTCTCAGTCTCAGTCAGATTCAGTTGCAGCAGTTCAGCAGGGTGGCAGAGGCAGGGGTCGTGGACAGCAGAGTGGTGGTGGCGGCCGTGGTGATGGCGGTCGTGGGCGTGGTGTGTGTCGGCTCTGCAAGAGTCCGGGACACTACGTCAATGTTTGCCCACGGCTGGAGGAGGCAGCCAAGCGGTTAAACTAGCCGCGGGGCAGCATGCACCGCCCATGCTACCCCGGAGAGAGCAGGGTGATCCGGCCAGGAGAGCAAGTTGCCGGACGCTGGAGATTTCTGGGCGGAAGTTTGTGAAGGTGAGCCATCCTCGGTGGAATTCTGTGTTGGTGGGGCCACGTGTTGCTGTTGTGGCCTCAGAGGAGTCTCATCTGTCTGGGCGCACTGGGCCAACTGCAGTAGATGGTCAGAGTGTTGTTTCTAGTGGTGACCATGATGTAGATGCCGGAAAGAAGAACGATGTGAGTACTGGCTTTTTCCCCGCAGTCAGTGATAGCTGTGTGGTTGGGGTCACAGCTAAGGTTGATAGTTCTGAGCAACCTGTTCTTACTGGCAGCCAAAATTTCTGTGATGAGAGGCTGACCAGTTCTGATGCACCCAAAGCTGGTGGTGGTGATGTAGAGGGAGAAATGGTGGGATTGCGCACCCCACTTGTCTGTCCTCTAGCCAGTGTTGGGTTCATGGGATACGAACTTTTAGGCAGTATAAACCGGCATGCAGTTGTGGCTTATGTCGATAGTGGGAGCACTGCGAACTATATTTCTGAGGCAGTTGCTCGACGGATTGGTCTATCACCGAATGGGAAACCGGTGAAACTGCAGATGGCTGACACGACCACGCGTGAGACATTGGGTCGTGTGTTTGGGGTGAAATTTCGCTGCGGTCAGTTCATGAGCACTTTTGATGCAGATATCTTCCCAGGATTGGCTCATGATGTACTCCTTGGTTTGCCTTGGTTGATTAAGGAGAACCCCTATATTGATTTCCGGTTAGGCAAGATTCAGGTCATACAGGGACAGGATTATGTGGCACTACCAACGGCCAGTTGTCCAAACCAGCAGCAGACATCATCAGAGGACAACCCGTTCAGTGGCCAGAAGAACATGCTGATGGTGGTGATCAAGCCAGTCGATGATGACAGCATCCCTGTAGAGACGATCCCAGAAGATCAGGAGGGATCAGATGTGAACAAGTTGAAGCATCCTGAACTACCGGAGCAGATCATTGCAGCACTTGACGAGTACAATGAGGTCTTCGCGAAGGATCTACCAGCAGGTGTTCCGCCAGTGAGGAAAGGTCACCAGTTTCATATCGAGTTAGAAGACGGAGCTCAGCCAGTCAGCCGCCCACTCTACAAGCTCAGTCCTTTGGAGCTGGAGGAGGTGAAGCATCAGCTGGACTACTTGTTGAAGCAAGGATATGCACGTCCATCAGAGTCACCTTGGGGAGCGCCCATCATCTTTGCCCCCAAGAAATATGGAGGATTGAGGATGTGCCTGGACTACAGGTGGCTCAACAAAGTCACCAAGAAGAACAAGTACCCATTGCCGCTTCCAGAGGAGCTCATGGACAGGCTGGCTGGAGCAAAGGTATTTTCAAAACTGGACCTGCGTAGTGGATACTGGCAAATGCCTATCAGAGAACAGGATGTGGAGAAGACTGCCTTTAAGTGTCGATATGGGCAGTTTGAGTTTCTTGTTTGTCCATTCGGAGTGACCAACGCACCTCCACAATTTCAGGCGATGGTCAATGACATTTTCTGTGATATGATGGACAAATTTCTGATCGTATTCCTTGATGATCTTGTAATTTACTCGCGGAATATGGAAGAACATCAGCAGCACTTGAGAATGGTTTTGGCTCGTTTGAAGGAGCACAAGCTGTTTGCCAAAGCGAGTAAAACACAGATAGCTGTGAACAGTACTGATTTCGTTGGTCACTGGATTTCTGGGGATGGTGTTTCACCTATGCCAATCAAGATTCGTGCCATTCAGCAGTGGAAGAAGCTGGAGACTGTTACAGATGTGCGCAGCTTCTTGGGTATGGTCAGCTTCTATCGACGCTACATACGCCGATTTGCAGAGATAGCTGGACCATTGCACGACTTGACGAGGAAGAACATTGTTTGGCATTGGGGACCCAGATAGGAGCAGGCATTTGAAGATCTGAAGAGAGCATTGACTACTGCTCCAGTTTTGATTCTTCCTGATCCCAGTCTTCCTTACTTGGTGGTGACCGACGGGAGTGATGTGGCGATTGGAGCTGTGATTATGCAGGACCAGGGCAAAGGCAACCAACCTATAGCCTTTCTTTCACGCAGATTGCGTCCTGCAGAGACCAGGTACTCTCCATACGACAAAGAGATGCTGGGGATTTCATACGCCCTCAGGCAATGGAGACACTATCTGGAAGGATGTGTTGGAGGTGTTACTGTGATGACAGATCAGCAGCCAGCTACTACCTTCATGGAGCAAAAGACTATGTCTCGCACTCAGGCGCGCTGGTTGAAGAGTGGATACTTCGAGAGCATCATGCCAGTGATGAAGTATATACCAGGCAAGGCCAATGTTGTGGCAGATGCACTCTCCCGCAGTTTCACAGTTCAGACTCATCCTGATTCAGTTGCCAGAGTTCAGTCTGCAGCAGTACCTTGTGTTGAAGAGTCAGAACGAGAGGCATGGTTGCATTCACTGAACACAGATGCAGGTACTCGTGATGTGTTGGTGAAACTCAACATGGGACAGGTTGTGAGGGGTTACTCAGTAGATCAGCATGGGATTTTATACTACCAGGCAGCAGGGAACGAGCGCAGGATTGTGGTTCCCACCAGTCAGCAGCAACATATTCTTGAGGAGCACCATGATGTACCGACAGCCGGACACTTGGGTGTTGAGAGGACTGTGGAGATGTTGCAGCGAGTTTACTGGTGGAAGGGGATTCGTCAGTCAGTGAGGGACTACATCAGAACCTGCCCGAAGTGCCAGATGTTCAAGTCAGAGAATCAAGCACCAAAAGGACTTTGGCAGGCGATTCCAGTTCCAACAGCTAAGTGGGAACAGATTACCACTGATCTTGTGACGGATTTACCTGAATCACATGGACATACAGCTGTTGCAGTATTTGTGGATAGACTCACCAAGTTTGTCATTTTTGTTCCTTGCCGGAAAGAGTTGAATGCAGTGGGGTACGCGAGGCTGTTTTTCGACAATGTCTTCAAGATTTCTGGTCTACCTCGTGCTATCATCAGTGATAGGGACCCCAGATTTTTGAGTAAGTTCTGGCAGGAGCTTTTCAGACTTCTTGGCACCAAATTGCTCATGTCCACCGCGTACCATCCGGAGACAGATGGTCAGTCCGAGGTCTCCATACGCACGCTGGAGAATTTTTTGAGGCCATACGTTGAAGAGCATCCAGAGGAGTGGAGTACCTACCTTCCTTTGGCAGAATTTGCAGTGAGGAATGCTATCAACGTAGCGACCGGATACAGCCCGTTTTATTTGATGTATGGGCGGCATGTACAGGCTCCAGTGGGACTCATGGCTGAGAAGACAGTTGACACCAAGGTAGAGTCAGTGGATGTTATGGTCAGCAGGATGCAGAAGGTGGTGTCCAGTGCTGTGAAGCATTATGAGCGGGCACAGGCGAGGATGGTTACAACTGCCAATAAGCGTCGTCGTGATGTGCAATTTCAGCCTGGAGATGAAGTTGTGGTGAGAACAACATTTTTGCCCTCCACAGCTTTCAAGCATATTCCAGTGAAGATCAGGCGTCGTTACATTGGACCTTTTCAGGTGGTGAAGACAGTTTCCCCAGTTGCATACACTCTCCAGCTACCATCCAACTGGCGCATTCATCCGACCTTCCACGTCGAGAAGCTAAAGAAGTATGAGCGTAGTGAGACGTTTCAGCACACCGTCAGTTCGCCTCCGGAGTCACTAGAGGTCGAGGGCGAGCAAGAGTTTGAGGTTGAGGCGATCATCAGACATCATGGCAGCGCTTCCAGAAGACAGTACTTGGTAGCCTGGAAAGGCTATGAGCTTCATGAAGCAACCTGGGAGCCAGAGGCCAACCTCACGCATTGTTCGGACCTCGTTGCAGAATAACTCCTCAGGCTACAACGACAAGAGGCAATCAAGAAGACCAGACAGAGTCGCCGAAAGAAGTGATGGACAGCATGGACATATGGATAGCAGGGGTTCATTATGAGTTGGATCGTGGTATGGGACACGGTTAGTCTGACTTATTGTGGATTTCTGCTGGGTACGCCGTATCTTCTTTCTTGCTGGTTTTCTGGGTTGTTGGTCTCGTGGCCGAGGACGGCCACACTTGGTGGGGGGGGGGGAGAATTGATACGGTTGCTTTTGTAGATGAGTTAGATGTATTTGATTACCCTAAATAGGTCTGAGTTGGGTAAACTAGCCTTGTGGTGGTTACAAAGGACATGGGACAATGAACAGAGCAATTAAAGACAATCTTGTATAATGTACAAATGTAGTAACCGCCCGGGGATTCCGACTCCCCGTTTCATCCGACCTGTGCGCCCGCGGGAGCAACGAAGCTCCCTGCATCATTTGGGGGTTGGCTCTTTCCACATCAAGTCTCACTACCAACTTTATCCTCCGCTTGTATCTATCCAAGCATTCGTTATCGCTGATCCCCTTGATGCGTGTCCTCAGGTCCACAAATTTTGTTGTGTAGTCCTAGACACTTGTGCGTTGGTTCAGTCTACCCATCTCATCTCTGGTTTTCTGTCGATCATTGGCTACCCAAATTAACTTTTTGCGACATCCACAAAGTCTCTCCAGGCTCGGACGACTCCTTCTTGATGTGATTCCACCAGATTTTACCACCAAAGGGTGGTTGAACCCTTGAAGCAGACCAGCGGTGAATTCCACGCTGTACGCCTCATCTTGCACTTTCATTAGGCATAAGTACTGTTTGATTTGGAATGCCCATTGTGTAAACGTCCCCTGTAGTGCTCCCTCATATGTTGGTGGCCTTGGTGGTTTGAGGGTGGGTAGGTTAGGTCTTTCCCCTACGTTGCGAGTGCCAGCTCCATACAACGTTGCAGCTGTGGCTATGGCCTCCAAGAGCTGGCTTTGCATGCACTGATGGGCCTCATTCTGTTGTATTTCAAAGTGTCTCACCAGTTGATTCCACCGGTTTCCCAGTATATATAGCGCCTGCTCAATGGTTGCTTGCAACTGGTCTGGCGAGGCTCAAGCTTGGCTGGGCGATGGGCTTTGGATGCTTTCGGTCTGACTCATTTTGCTCAATTCCTTGTTGCCTCTTCTTTAGGCACAATTTTTGGTCGATGCTTTTTTTTACGTCCTTGTTTTGCTAATGCCCCTGACGTCCAACTCCTTCCTCTACTTGCCCTCAGGGCAGGTCACACAGCTAACGTCTTCCTGATGTCCAGCCCTCAATGCCCTCGGGGCAGTCCCTCATCAGGTGCTCTCCGGCACCCAGCAACTTCCTATCCCCAACTTCGCCCTCGGGGTAGGCCACACAACTTATGTCCTCTAATACCCTGCAATTCTTGCCCTCGGGGCTGGCCACACCGTTGATGCTCTCCGGCATCCAGCAGCTCTCCAACTCCACTACTTGGAGCTCAAGATGCAGTTGACATCTTTGTGAAGTCCCGCTGCTCTACTCATGGGTCGCATTCCTCCGTCATGTTCCTTGGGAAACTGCCACCTCCCGGTCATGGGTTAAGTCTCCTCGAAGTGCCGTTTCGTCACTGGCAACTTCGCTGGCTCTGAAACCAGTTGTAAGGGGCGAGGTCCCCTTTTGGCTGGGAAGGAAGCAGCCCGTTATCTCCATTCGACTCGGGGACCGGTCAGTTTAAAACTGAGTTGCAACTTTGATTACAAATTGTTTATATGTGGCTGTATGTATACCCGCCTCTCAAGGCATCCCAAAAGTCATCCCAGCAATAGGGTGAGTCATCTTGTTTCTGGCATACCTGCGAGGTTTCAATTCGAATTTGTTTGTCCCTTGTTCTTCCGTTCACTGATCCATTGGTCCCCGAGGCCCGCTGACCTTTATCCCATTTAACCCGCCCTGTTTGGGCCCCAAAAACCAATGTCCCTTGAGTTGAGCCATGTTGACCAGCACGGCTCCCCCTTTCATATTGTACCCTTCTGCCTATTGCACTGGAAACTCCCCCAGGTTGCTATCTTTATTATGCAAGGCCAGCACTTGGCCCAAACCCATGACATTCTATTGAACAATAGTCTTTCCCAAGTGTTCATAATGTACAATGTGTCGTGCTTTTCCCCAAACTTGATATTCTATTATACAATGTTTCTGATTGGCTCATAATGTATAGTGTAGTGTAAATTTCTCCTCACACACTCCCACTTGCTATTCTTCTTGGTCAAGTCAGTCAATGGAGTGGCCATTTTCGAATAGCCCTGAATGAACTTTCAGAAGTAATTTGCCAATCTTAAAAACTGCTGAACGTGCTTTGCGCACTGCGGTACTAGCCAATTCTTCAAATTCTCAATCCCTTCTGGGTTTGGCCGAATGCCTTCTTGGGATACAATATGTCCCAAGTAGGAAATCTCCTCTTTATTGAATTGGCACATATATAAATAGCAATATAACTTCTAATGCTACAACACCTCTAATACTTGTTTAAGGTGGGCGCAGTGGGCGTTCCAAGTCAAGCAATATCTACGCTTGATGAACGTACACGATGAGGCGTACAGCGTGGAGTTCGCCGCCGGGTTGTTCTGAGGGTCAGCTGCTCTATGGTGGCAAAATTTGGTGGAGTTGCACGGAGAAGGAGTTGTCTGAACGTGGAGGGACTTCACCAACATTGCGGAGGGTCAATTTGGAGTTGCCAACAAACAACAGATAGCCAAAGATGAGCTGGCAAGACTGAACAAGTGCACCAGTGTCAAAGACTACACAACAAAGTTCATAAACCTGAAGACGTGTGATACGAAAAGATTGTGGGTGTGGGGCTCCTGCCCTCTTTGAGCCGCGGACCCACCTCGCCGGGCACCTAGGTCCTTACGGGGACCTAGGCGGGACCACCCCTCCTACTCCCGTATCCTAATACCTAGAACGGTTACAATGGGTTGAGGATTAGGTATCTTGGGTAGGGCGTCCCCCACACCAAGGGCCATGAGTAAGGCGTCCCCTACATCAGACCACTGCATGTAACATTCGTCCCCCTCAGGGAGAGGGGCGTCCTCATCCTATTAAGTGAATACGGGAGTAGAAACATAATTGTATACGCCGCAACTGGCTGTGCAATTTGCCATATGCCCAGATTGCGTGGTTGCAATGCAACTATGATGAAGAGAAAGAGTGGTTGTTACATGACCTGTCGGCCTCCCTACAACCCTCATTAAAACTCTTCCTTCAGCCCATAGACTGGAATGTTCAGTCCTTGGCCTTTCGGCCTATGTCCACTGCTGAAAAATCAAATCATGCAGGTCATCCTGCTTGGCCTCGGCCTCCACCGGCCATCCAACCCCGGCCTCCTCGAGGGTGCTGTTGCTGTCACCGTGCCCTCGGACGCATACGAGTTGGGGCTCTCTAGGGGTTGACAAGAGGGCCGTCATGGTCCACCCTCTCCCCGCTCAAAATTGCAAGGGACATAGCATTCATATGTCCAAACAACGTGTGTGAGCGGGGTCCGGTGTGCTTCTGTGCCCATTTCAGTAGGACCTGTCATATGCGCATTCGCATTTAAGTTCATTTGTTCATGTGCTTTTTGTACTGCAGTCAGTTTGCACATGCACAACAGGAGTTCTTCCATTTTCAAATGCTTGAACCAGTTCTTGTGCATTGGCAACTGCCTTTGCTGATTCCCAGCTGTTATGTTCATGACCATAACCCAGCCACTTGACAAGGTACTATACGGAGTCCTGTCGTCGGCCACACTTTTTAATCCTCTTTTCCAGGATGCATTCAACTTCATATTCCAGTTCTCCTTCGATCTTGATAGGAACTGGTGGTGGCTGTACTTTGCCACTTGCTTTATAAGGCTTAATCCTTGATACATAAAATACTGGATGTATCTTATGCATGCTTTCCGGAAGTTCTAGTCGGTATGCGACAGAACCTATCCGGTCGAGGATGGTGAAGGGCCCAATCCACCTCAGTAATAATTTCCGAGTCCCAGGGTGTTTGAGGGTGATATGTTGTGTCGAAAGGAGGACGTCATCTCCTTTATTAAATGACACATCCCTCCTTTGGCGGTCAGCATGCTTTGACTGCCTGTCTCGTGCTTTTTCTAAACACGCCCTGGCCTCTTTCCGCGTTGATTGGACACGGTGATCAAATCGTGTCACTGCTAGTAATCCCTCCACGAGGGGTGTACCAGTGTGCCTCAAATAAGGCTATTGTGCCCTATCAATGGCCACTGCCAAGCCGCAGGCATTCGGATTGTCATAGCCTTTCAAAGGCTTCCGAATTTGTACCCCAAGAGCTAAGGGACTCTTTAGATATCGACCGTAGTTCAAATAGAACGAGGTCTCTTGGGTGGAACTATTTTTTGAGTAGTTCATTGCAAACTCGGCCATGGCTAATAGTTCATCCCACACGTTATGGTTGGAACGCATATAGTTGCATAAGTAATCCTCCAGAATCCGATTCATGACTTCGGTCTGGCCATCCGTCTGTGGATGGTACACAGTGCTCATGTTGAGCTATATTTTCCACCTCTCGGCCAGGTACCGGTAAAACTTGAAAGTGAACTGAACGTCTCTGTCGGACACTATCTGAGAGGGAAGACCATGATGCCTTATCACATTCTGCACCAACAGGTCGGCTGCTCCTTCTGCGGAGAGCTCAATGGTCGTGGCTGCAAGGCGGACCATTTTGGTCAGTCTATCAACGAACACGACGATAGCATCATAACCTCCCTTAGTTTTTGGCAGTTGGGTAATGAAGTCCATGGACAGTTTAGTCCATGGCTCCTCAGGAATACCCAGAGGTTGTAACAGGCCTGGGGTTTTTTGACGAGAATACTTAGCCTGTTGACAAACCAGGCAAGTATCAACATGGAGTTGTACTTTTCATCTCATTCCTGGCCACCAGTAATACCGCTGGACCAAGTCCAGGGTTTTGGCTTGACCAACATATCCTGCACTTGGATGATCATGAGCCAACTGGCAGATCTCAGTCCGTAGACTGTTCGGTATATACCTACTTGCCTCACAGCCATAAACCATCTGTACAACGCATCTCTTGCTGCTGTTTCACATACTCAAGTTGGGGATCTTGGCCATAGGCCTGACGGATCCTGGAGGCTAATTGGCCTGCCTCTACCATCTCTTTTGTCTTTTTCTTTTGTCCCCTCTTGCATATTGCTCTTAAGCCACAGACAACCAGTTGACTTTTCCTCCTAGCTTCCTATTCGTCAGGTGATGGAGGAATATGAGAGAGTGGATCAGCCACATTCTTTCGCCCTGGGCGATATTCCCAGTCAAAGTTAAAATGTTGTAAGATCTCGGACCACCTAGCCTGTCTTCGGCTCAACTGTGGTTGTGACTTAAGATAGGTCAGCGGACAATGGTCTGTTACCAGTTTGAAGCGTGTCCCCTCAAGGCAACACCTCCATAACTGGATTGCGTGGACTCAAGCTAAAGCTTCTTGATCTGTCACGCTATAGTTCAACTCTGCTGGGAGGAACTTTCTACTGGCATAGTAGATTGGATGATTATCTTGCATCAGAACCGCTCCCACTGCAGTTTGAGATGTGTCTGCTATGACCTCAAAGGGCCTCTTAGGGTCTGGCATCTTGAGCAATGGAGCTGTGGTTGAACACTCCTTTATGTGCTTAAATGTCTCTTGACATTTTGCTGTCCACTCCCACTTGCCATTCTGTTTGGTCAAGTCTGTCAAGGGAGTAGCCATTTTCGAATAGCTTTGTATGAACTTTCAAAAATAGTTTGCCAACCCGAGGAACTACTGTACATGCTTCACGCACTGTGGTACAGGCCAGTTTTTCACCTTCTCGATCCCTTCGGGATCTAGGCGAATGCCCTCTTGAGACACAATATGTCCTAGATAGGAGATTTCCTCCTTGTTGAACTGACACTTGTGCATACGACAATACAATTTCTGTTGTCATAGCACATCTAACACCTTACGAAGGTGTTTAAGATGTTCTTCAGCAGTTTGGCTAAACACTAAGATGTCGTCCAGGCAAACCAGAATGTGCTTGCCAATTTGATCACCAAATATATGGTGCATCGTCTGCTGGAATATTGCTGGGGTATTCGCGAGTCCAAAAGGGAGTACCTTGAACTCGTAAAAACCCAACGGCATCACAAAAGCCGTTTTGGCATAATCTGCCTTATCAATTCGAAGTTGATAGTACCCTTGCTACAAGTCTATAGCCGAAAAGACCTTGGCTCCTTGCAGTTGGTCCAAAAGCGTATCTATTCGGGGAATCGGCCACTTGTTCTTAATAGTGGCTTTGTTCAGTGCTCGGTAGCCGATGCACATTCGAAGACTGCCATCTGGCTTTGGTACAAAGAGTACTGGGGCCCCAAAAAGGCTGCTGCTCTCTGTAATCAGACCTTTTCTCAATAGTTAATCGACCTGTGATCGGATTTCGTCCATTTCTTTCGGACTATACCGGAAAGTTGGTCGCTTTACCGGTTTGGTACATTCCTCAAGGGGAATGGTCAAAGCAACTCCGCAATCCAGGGAAAGGCCCTCCGGGAGTTCCTCAAAAAAAGGTCTTTGTATTCCTCTAAGAGGGATATGATTTGTGCTGGGTTCACAGCATGCAAAATGGTCTTTCGACATGTGATGGCCGAAGGGCCTGGTGCGTCCCCCTCAGGGAGATCGCCGACCCAGCGAACCAAAACCAAACGGAGAGGAGATCCCCGTTGATAGGCTCGACGAGCATAACCCAATGAACACAAATGACCGAACCGACGAGCAGGCGAAGGTTGGGAAAAAGGGGGCCGTGGAGAACTGCAAAGGGTAAATTCGCGGCCACATGAAACCACCCGGATATGTCCGCAACGATAATCAATGACACCGGCATGCTCATAGAGCCAATTGTCGCCGAGAATGATGTTATGGTCGTCAGAGAGGTCAATGACCACACAATGGATAGTGTCCTTATACCCTTGAATGGTTAAGGGTACATCAACCACTCCTAAGGAAGGGAGTGAAGATCCGTCGGCCAGGAGGACTTCAGTCTCCGGCGAAGCGGAGTCCACACGGGGAGGTGTGGAGAACTCCGTAGGATCGACTATGCGACGGGTAGCTCATGCCAACCGCTGAATGCAGTTAGTGCGACGAAGCTGCCGGTTAGATGCCACATGTGGTTGTTTAGGGGTGAGGCCTAAACATCGACAACATGTCGGGTTTATGTAGGCCGTATCGGTTGCTTCTGTATCAAAGAGGATAGTTGCGGGTTGATACCCGACTTGACCGGTAAAGGTCAAACGAGGGTGATCTTGAGAAACTCCACCAATGCGGTGACCCGTTGGTCCTTCTGGGGGTTGATAGTATACATTGACCGGCCAAGGAATGCCAGGCATTTCCTTGCGACCTAGACGATCTTCACACAGTTGGGTAAACAACCGGGTACCCTTAGGTAATGAATTAGGGTGCGCATTTGGTGCAGCCTAGGATCATCGAGGAATTCCCATCATGCAGGTAGAAAAATGCAAGCCCCCACATGTTGTGGGGCCTTTGCTCGCTCAGCAAAGTATTGGTCTAAGAATGGACCAGCTTTTTTAAAAGGTGGATTGATCCACACAAATTCATAAGATAATAGTTTCGTTAAGAAACTCGTATCTTTTGAACAATATTGCGCACACAGCGCGTTATCCCCTTTTGGGTTAGAACAGGCGTCCAGTGTAAACTGGTGGGAAACCAAAGATTGAAGATGTTTAAAGTGCATAGGATTCAACATGCAATCAGAATGATCCATATCATTCTGTAGACCCTTTCGGGTTTTCTCAGATAGTGCATTCTTTTGATGAATTTTCATCACATGATTGACAGCAGTTTGCAACTGTTGCAATTTAGGAACTGGAATGATTGGTGCCACACTCTTTTGCACATCCATGGGTGCTGTCAGAAGTTTAGCACTATTCACAGTATCCTTTCGTGCTGCCAAACACAATGCATGTGAATTCTTGCACACTATTTTCATAGTCCGGTCGTGGCGCACCTGCATGGAGGGAAGCGTCCCCCATCCCGGGCAGTCGCTGTCTGATAGATGGCCGGCATAGAAGGGTTAAAAACATCTAAAACACCTCCCTGCCCTTTTCAGGACCTCTATCGTTTAGAGGTGGCCACCCGGATCCGTTAATAGCAGACGGGGGCTGCCGTTCGCTAATATCCATTAATTTAGCGGACCCTGACCTCTCTGTTGCTGACGTGGCACGGATGGCAGCGGACGGCTGGCCCCAATCAGTGGACTCTGCGGATTCCACTTGGGTGTTAACGGATATTCTCTTACGGACTGGAAGCCACGTACCCCATCCGTTAATATAGCGGATGACAGCGGACGTGTGTACCGAATCAGCAGATGACAGCAGAGCCCATGCAGTAAGTACTGATTTGGGAATCTGCAGATCTGGTTGATTGCCAACGTGGCTCAGCCAGGGTCCACATACAGCGGACCTTGGCTGTGACTGTGCACATATTTTGTTGCCCTCCTATTGCCATCCGCCGTGTCCAACCCCCTTGCCGCCCTACGCTTGGTTCATGGACCCAGCAGGTGAGGCATACCACGCTCTCCTGCTTCAAGCCGCAGCATGGGCAAGGCAAGGGGACGCCATTAGTATTGCCGCCATGGCGGGAAATGCTGGGCCGCGCTGGGGAAGGGGGGTGTCGGATGATCTGTTGGCCAAAAACCTATGTGTGGCTGGATTCAATCCGCCGGTGATGCGCAGCGCATAGCGGCTCGCAATGCCCCCTCGCCGTGCGGGAAATTCGGGCGGGGGTGTTGGGGGTCTCGTGGGGGGTGTGGGCACATGGCCACCAACCTAGTGGCACACATGGCCACCAACCTGCACATGGGCGGGTGGGAAGATCATGGCCGGGGATTGACTTCACTCCGGGATTTTGCCTGCGACCCTCACCACCTGTGTTACTGTATTCGCAGAGTCCTCAGGCGCTACCAATGCTGAAACGGAAAGCAGGCAGGGGTGCCTTGAACATGATGGACGTGTAGGTGCGGTGGACGTGTACCTCTGTGCAGCAAGCCTGAGTGCCGCCTATTGTGGCTGTGTGTTGTGGTTGGTGGCAGTACCCGCCATCACATGGCTGGGGAAACCTTGGCAATTCGTTCCTTCCATGTGGCCATGCATTGCACAGGGTGCACCACTTGTCGCTGCAATACCCATCGTCTTGCTTAGATGCCACCAGCATTATTTGGCAGTACCCGCCACCACCTGGCTGGGGAAATCTTACCACTTTGTTACTTTTATTTGGCTGCACACTGTACAGGGTGCATTATGTGTCGCTGCAATACCCATCGCCTTTTTTTCCTTACGTGTCACCACCATTTTGTGGCAGTACCCATCGTCCCCTGGCTGGGGAACCTTAGCAATTCGTTCCCTTTATGTGGCCGTGCATTGTACAGGGTGTGTTGCACGTCCTGCAATACCCAACGCCTTTCTTTGCTTAGATGCCACCACCAATATGTGGCAGTACCTGGCATCAGCTGCCTGGGGAAGCCTTCCCATTTTGCTCCTTTTACTTCGCTGTGCACTGTACAGGGTGTGTTGTATGTCCCTGCAGTACCCATAGCCTGTTTTTCCTTATGTGGCATGACCATTTTGTGGCAGTACCCGCCGTCACCTGGCTGGGGAAACCTTGGTAGTTCGTTCCTTCCATGCAGCCATGCAATGTATAGCATGCACGAACTGTCCCTGCAATACCCATCGTCTTTCTTTGCGTAGGTGCCACCACCATTATTTGGCAGTACCTGCCATCACCTGGCTGGGGAGACCTCAGCACTTCGTCCCTTTTAGGGGGCCGTGCATTGTACTGGGCGTGCTGCATTTCCCTACAATACCTATTGTCTTTGCTTTGGTGGTACCACCAGTATGTGGCAGTACCTACCGTCACCTAGCTGGGGAAACACTGTATTCTGTTCCTGTGTTAGGTCAGAAGCAGCCCCTAAACAGGGGCCAACGTTACAAGGATGGTCGAAAGCGCCGGCACAGACACAAGAGGAAGGGGGGAAGGAGACGTGTAGGGGTGAAAGTCAGGCGGCGGATAGAAGCTGCGCGTGGTTGGGAAGCTGAGCGCGATAGGGAAGCTCTAACAGATAGATTAGAGGAAATACAAGAAGCGGGGTTGGGTGGCCTGCCCTCAGGGGTGTGGCGGCCCATACAGGACCACCTCGCCCCCAAGGACCAGGCCCGATTAGCCGCCGTAAGCGGATACATTAATAACGTATGGGGGGGGGGGGCAGAAGGGGCATGGTTGTGAAGGGAAGAACACGAGAGACAGACCCCCCTCCCCCAGTCTTGGGGAGAATGGCACAAGCGTCGCAGGCAGGAACGCAAACAAGTGAATATGAATCTCCGGGCTGCTTATAAAACACGTCAGTGCGCGGCTATCATAGATTTGGTGCTGCACCGGGGGGAGCACATGGTGGGGTACAAGTCTATTAGCAGAAAATATAGAATAACTCAACCGTCGCTAAGACGCCTGGAAGAAAGACTCCTTGAAGACGATTTTTTTTCACAGGTTGGGTGGGAGTTCAATATCATGGACTCCGGCCTCCTAACAGGGAGTGACACGGAGACTTCCTCCGATAGGGATTAGTTTTTTTTAACAAAACAACTTGTCTGATTGTGAGGTGAAGTCCAAGTACCGCCTGCCACCGGCGAGGAAGGTGACATTCACTGAACAGTCCATGGCTGTGAGACGCTTTTCTGCCTTTATTTCACACAAGAAAGTGTCCTCATACCATCCTTGCAACATCTGAAATCCGTCGTCGAATATATGTTGCCTCGGTTATTTACGCAATGGACGTGTGCGCCAAGCTCTGTTGGCGGCGATGGTGGTGTTGACCTCGCAGCATTTGTTGCTGAGCGAGGAGTCCCAGACGCACATGATGTTCCTATTGGGAGGGGTGTGTTGAGCTCTTTGGACACTGATTCGCTTGGAGGTGCATCGCCAAGTTCGAGTGTCGTTGTGGTGGAGGATGTGCCACAGTGCAGGGCCAAGAGAAGGCGTCTGACCACCCCCGAACCGCTTGCCATGACTATTGATGTGCGGACTCCACACAAGCAACAGCAAACACTAACTGCAGCAAAGCAGTCCACGTGCATGGTGGCGACCTTGGAGGAAGGGTCGCCGAGGATACGCCACAAACAACGCCACCGCAAACAGGATCCAGGCCACCAGGAATGGTGTAGAGAGGGGTTCAATGTAGATGAGGTGCCAGGGCCCGACAAGAGACCACGTTCCATTACTACTGTTTGCCGGTTGTGTTTGAGGGGGGCATTACCAAGACATACAAAGTATTGTCACACAACCCGAGAAAGAAGTACCTGACCAGTGCCAGTTGGACGGGGCCTTCAAACCATTTGAAAAACAAACATAGCGTTTTCAGTATTGAGGCACTTCGAGACGAACTCAGTAAACATACGGGCAACCAGCAGATGAAATTGGGTACATCGTTGGAAACCTACCTGGAGACATGGCACCCTAGGACCTCAGAATGGAACAGGGCGGTGACCCACATGGCCAGGTACGTCAGTTTCGCTAATGCACCATACCACCTGGCTGAGACGGCGCCCTTTGTTCGTTTCATGCAAGCCTTTATTCCCCGTTGGCCATCTATTAGTAAGCAAACAATTGTGAGGTCGGTGGCGAGACAGGCCAATGACATTAAGCGGGAAATAAGGGAAGAGGTGTCCCAAATCCGAGACGAGTCCAGAGTTGCCATGACAGCGGACATTTGGACAAGCAGGAGCACGGACCCATATATAATAGTGACATTGCATTGGGTGGACGCCGATTGGAGCCTGAAGAAACGCATATTGGGTGAGTTTGGATTGCATATTCTGTGTCCTATGATATTTCCAATATTCGTGGTTGTCAATTGTTTACTGTTTGCATCCGTGCCATGATTAATGGCCACTCGTGTGTGCTTTGCCAACCGTGTCATGTGCACTCGCTGCACTAGTACCGGCCTTCACCGGCCGGGAATCGCGTCTCACTAGACATGAATCGTGGATGCTGTGTTGCCATGGCACCATAGCCATCAGTACTGGCCTGCCATCGGCCAATACTGTCTGACATGTCATGGATATCAATTCTTTACTATTTGCATGCATGCCGTGATTAATTACCACTCTTGTGTGCTTTGCCAACCGTGTCATATGCACTCGCTGCACTAGTACCGGCCTTCACTGGCCGGGAATCATGCCTTATTGAACATGAATCGTGGATGCTGTGTTGCCATGGCATGATAGCCATCAGTATTGGCCTGTATCGGCCAGTATAGTATGACATATATCACGTGCAAAAGGTAACCCCCATCTTTTAAAGCACAGTACGTTGGTGGTGACAGGGACTACCAGCTTCCCTGGGAGCCACACTGCAGACGCGATAAGCCGTGCCTTGCTCAAGATCCGATTGAAGTATGGCCTGCACCCTGTAGTTCCGCGTGACCAAGTCATGACGGAGTCGGAAATGGAAGCGGACCCTATGCGTGCGTTTCAGGACGAGTCGCCATGCGATCGTGTGGCTCTCACCACCGACTGCGCCTCCAATATGAGTTCAGCAGCCGAGAAAAAGGAGATTTTTGATTGGAACCCATGCATTTGCCATCTGTTAAATACCGCAGTCAAGGCCGCTTTCCAAAATGTGAAAGAGTTTCAGCAGCTCGTCGGACCGCTTCGCGAATTGGCAAGTCATTTTCACAAATCGCCCGTTGCTTGGAAGGTTTTCTGTCGCGTGCAAAGGAAGATGCTAAAGGAGGAAGTGGCCGGCGATGTATCATCAGATGATGAGGAGGAGGATTACTCAGGTGTAAGGGAAGACGATGATGTTGCTGAGTTCCCCGATGATCCTTATGTAGATCTGACGGTTCCTGACAATGAAATGGAGCAGGCTTGTCCAAAGCGAATATTGCGTCTGGGGACTTGGTGCCCGACGAGGTGGAACAACATGTATTTTTTGATTAAGAGGGCGGTTTTGTTGGAGAGAAGCATCCGCGAGTATACAGCAAACGCGAGAATTCCTAGGATCATTATACCAGCAGCTGGGTGGTGCATTTTCAAACAAGTGCTGCCAGTCTTGGAGTCTCTGGAGTCCATAAGGGAGTTGTCTGAGCGATGTGAGGGGGACGAGTATATTACCATATCGGATGTCCTCTATAATGTTTTGAAGTTGCTGTACGACCGGCTGTATGTCAGTGACACCGATGCACATGCAAAACCTGTGTTGCTTGAATTCACCTCTGAGTTCACAAGAAAACTGTGTGCGGATTGTGACAATATCAACCTAATATACAACTGGGCACTAGCGGCGGCTGTGGATGGAAGGAGGAATACATTGCACTGGATGAGGAGGATCTGGAACAGCGCTGACGATTGGCCAAATTTGGTGGAAGAATATGACACCCTGGCAAAGTTCCAAGCGATGTTGAAGAAAGAGATGACGGCATTGGTGAGTTCAGTCCTGATTTGTGGCCTTTGCCTTTGTAAATGTGTGCATCCAACTGTGGATAGTTTTGGCCGGTACCAAGTGTCCTTTGTGCCTTTGCATGCACGACTGTGCCTGTTGTGTATTTCGCCTTAAACGGCCGTCTCCTAGGATCACTTGGCTGCATGGGGTGCCTGCTGTTATATCTTGCTTGTGTGACTAACAGCGTGCATATGACTTCTGCAGTTGAGGCACATGGTGAAGGCGCCCAAAGTCCATTCCTCGGGCTTATCATCCGAAGAGGATGCAGCACAGGCTGTGCAGCAGAGTTGGCTAGACGCGGCATCACCCCCACCTAAGGGACCACTATGTTTCCGACGATCAAGACGGAGAAGACGGGCCCCATGCTCCCCACTGCACATGGACCCAGTGGAGGCCGAAGTCGAAAGGTGGTTTGATTTGAAATGGACACCAGCATGTGAATATAAAAAAAAATGGAGTGTTGGGGATTGGTGGGGCGAGAATCACACCAGCTTCCCCTTGGTGGCCAGGCTTGCACGTCGAATATTAGCAACACAGGTGAGTGGGTGAGTACAACTGGCTATGCATATATACCAAAGTGCCTTTATGTGAAATATGGAGTTGAAAGGAAGGAAAGAATTGAATACCTTTGGTTGTGTTGCAGGTTTCCAACGCCAGCAGTGAATGCTCATTTTCCAAGTTTGGTTTTATTGTGATGCCAACTAGCTATGCATATATGCCACAGTGCCCTTATGAAGTTCACAGGCTGAGAAGTACTGAGTATTTTTGGTTGTGTTGCAGGCCTCCAGTGCTAGTAGTGAACGCTCATTTGAAAATTTGGTCTAATTGTGGCGGCCGGCGCGTAGTTCGAACCCGAGCGTGGTCGTTGAGCAGGACGCCGGCAGGATCTCACCACCGGTGACCACCCTTGTTGCCCCGGTGTGGAAACTGTAGAGTACCGCAGCGAGGGTGCGGTACCATAGAGATAGAAGATAAGAATTCATGACTTATAATATTCCGTTGTCCTGTGTTGAACTGCACACTTTGAACACACTATGTTGGAGTGGTGGATGAACTTTGGGTATCATATAAATAGAAGAAAATTTTATTTAAGAAATGCATCCCAACAAGTACTGCGATTGGTGGATAGACTTTACAGTCGCTGCCCTGGCGTGGAAACTTCTGGAGTACCGCCGCAGCGAGGGTGCAATAGGCAGAGATGGAAGATAACAAATCATGACTCGTACTATTCGTTGCCCGTTTTCATGTATGTTGAACTGTTGAACTTCGACGTACTATGTTGGAATGGTGGATGAACTTGGGGTATCATATAGATAGAAGAGATTTTCTGTGAGAAATGTGTCCAATCGCTAACTGCAATTGGTGGATGGGCTTTACACTCGCTGCCCTGGCGTGGAAATTGTGGAGTACCGCCGCAGCAACCCATCGTAATTCGAGTTGCTGCAAAATGGAAACCCCTTGGCAACTTCGCCTCGACCTTGCCGTGGCTGGAAAGCAAGTACCTATGGGTAATAACGAACCAAAATTATTAATCAACGGATATTTTGTTGCGGACCGGACGCCGCACATATCATCCGTTAATTTAACGGTAAATAACAGTGAAGAAAAAGTGAGAGCCGGATTCTGCAGATGGCAGTACGGCAAATAGCAAACCGGATATTACCGGACGAATATCACACTCAGTTTTACGGACTGGACTTAACGGACCGGACGGCACCCGAGTGTGGCCACCTCTACCGAACTGACTCGCCGCCTCCCACGGCCCACACACCGAGGTTGCCGCGATGCGTCCACCCAATCGTTGGTTGCCCGCCGGTCAATTCAACTTGGTCACGGGAATCGCACTGTCGATCCCCTGCGGGCCGCAACCCCAATCCTTGCTACAGGGGTGCAGCCACTGTCCGCCACGTGCAACCCCTTGCCGTGCCATTGAAAACACGCCGCCAGCCAGCCCAATCGTTGCCGGACTTCACTCGATCTCCGGCGTCAATCTGTCGCCGTCAATCCACCGCGTCTGTCAATCCCTGCCCGCGAGGTCACACTTCCGTGGGCCGTTGCCCGGCCACGGCCGGGGGCGCTCCTTCCCCCTTGTGGTCACACTTTTGAATCCCGTTCAAACAGCCGGCTCCGAAACCAATGTTGGGGTAAACCCCACATGCGTGCACAGGAGGGAGAGACACGCACTGGCAACAATGATGTTACAATCAGAGGAACCACATATGCTGAACAAGTACCCCAATATCAAATTGATGGTGGGCCCATAATAATATCATTAAGGCATGAACAAAACAATCCCAAGAGAAAGAAAGAAACAAAACTACCCCACTCCCCTAAAAGCCACACAACCCGGCAACTAAATGTTGGGTCCCTAGGTTGAACGGCAATAGAATACACAACATCATAAATCGGCAAAACGCCATGCTTTGACCAAACTGGTAAGCAAGGTTCATCGAGCAAGTCAACTGGCCCAGGGCGGTGCACGCCGCATGCCACTCCTTACTCCTGAGACTCCATGCTTCAAACGTCGGTCTTGCCTATGCGTCCAGTATCATTTGGCTGCCAGACCACGGTTTAGCCAATGCATCCTCCAAGTCCCGTGCGTTGGATATGTTGTGCACGCTCTTGAGGTGGCCCAAGGGCCCACTCCATGCTGCACTCCTCCAATCTTTCTTGAGCACATACATAGGCTTGGGCAGCCTTTTCCCATGTCGCATGCATAAAATACATTTGACAAAGATGGATATCAGGTTTCCCTCCTCGTCACGCTTGCGCGTCACATCAAAACCAGGGAGCGCCCAATCATAATGGTCGGGATCCCCCTTTCTCGCCCTCTTCTTCTTCTTCTTCTTCCCGTAGGTGCCATCCCCATCATCGATGGGGGTCGATGGGCCATCGACTTTGATGACATCATCCTCGCCTGCCTTTTCCAACGTTCGTGGCCCTGGCGCATTGCGTCTCTTCTTCTTGAAAGCGCTGTGTATGGACTGCTGCTGGGCAGCTCGTCTCTTGCGGGCCTCCAATCGCTCGCCACTGGTCTTCACAATCAACTCCGGCGTTGTGTTAGACATCACCGGCGCCATCCCCACGTAGTTGAACAAGTCGATACTTTCAAAAGTTGATTGAGGAGGTTTTAGCATGGGGTCCTGACCTGCAACCCAAGCGCAGTGGTTCAACCGACACAGTACGATATGCTGAAAACATTGCAGTTACTTATATTGAAAATGTCAATAAAAATATCCCTCAGGCCTAGCGACAAACCGAACTTCTGTCCCGTCCAATCGGCCAGTACCCCAAAGTCCGAGTCACTCCTGGCCCCCCTCATCCTCTTCATCACTGCCAGAACTATAAGTTGAAGCACTCCACTCACCGTGGTCTAGTATTCTATATTGCCAATCATCGTCAAGGAAAAAACCTGCCTCAGCTAATCAGTTCTCTAGTCTTCTTAACGTACACTGGTACACATTATAAGTCCTTGCTACCGTCTTGTACCCAATCCCCCATTTGCGCTCCCCATGCGGGCCATTTATTCGGATGTCCAACACTGCCGACGCAAGGCGCATCCGCTCTTACCGCCTATGTTGCATCCGCGCCGCCCATGCCACCGTCCTCTGTTCATGCACGTGTTCCATTCTCCTCCTCTCTATATCCACCATTCGCCAGACCTCGCACACGCCACCTCCATCCCCCCTAACAAAATAAAAATAGACCTACAGGCCAGGGCAAAGTGTGCCCTGTCCCTTACATTCAACCTATCCCCGATCATAGCATATATCAAAGGTGGCATCCCAAGGAACTCCAACTCCATCCTTTCGTTAGTTGAGACCCTATCCCTCAACTTTCTGAGCCTAACACGGACCCCTGCCCCGTGTTTCCTCGTGTGCCACTTTGTGCCTTCAGGCCTCCGCTGGCCTCGACGAACGCCACCTACACCGGCAAAGGCAATTGTTGGACATATAGTAGCGCAGCATTTCCCGGCCAATGGGCGGATGGTACTCTGCCCTTCCCGGCCAAAAGGTGGCCGGTACTAAGGCCACATAGACCAACAAATTGCCAGCAGTGCACGAATGCAAGAAAAGCAAAACCCCGTATGGGCTTGTGTAGCAAGGTAACATATATATGACAACACGTTCAGGAAAGTGCATTATCTACCACTACCCCATATTCCATTTCCGTATTCGTCACTTGTGGGCATCCGCACGATGGTGCTTGGGCCTAATATGACTTGCACCCGGTGCAGTGCACTGGGAGAGGCAAATGTTGGATATGATAGCACAGCGTTTCTTGGCCAAAGGAAGGCCGGTACTGAGGCCACATAAACCAACAAACTGCTAGCACCGCAGGAATACAAGAAAAACAAAGCCCCATCGCATGGGGCCTGTGCAGCAAGATAACATATGCATGATAGACATTTAGGAAAGTGCATCACCCACCATTAACTCCTATTCCAGTGCACACAACACCAAACTGCAGACAACAACACAATATGTAGCAGCTTTCAAGCCTTGGAATCCAAGGTCAGCTTATGTTTTCTCTTCCCTGTGGAGGCTGCCAGGGTGCCGCCCTTGGAGGTCCCGGCCTTGGCGCCTTCTGCAGCATTAATCAGACTGCCTGCGCCTGCCACACACACAATGAAGTACACACCCAGAAAGATGCTCATGCTCCAAAAGAGATAAATAGCACCAGTAGGGACACGATGGGAGAAGCAACAGCTGCCCATGCACACCGCGAGCCCGGCAACAACGGCTTTTTCCCGGCCAGGCCATGGCCGGTACTCTAGCCGAGCAGAACAACAATCCCCCTACCCTGCCCCGACACGATCTCGGACAAGCACCAGCCGCCCATGCACACCGTGAGCCCAACAGCAGTGGCTTTCTCCCGGCCAGGCCATGGCCGGTACTCTAGCCAAGCACAACAGCATTCCCCCCGCCCCAAACCGACACGATCTTGGAGAAGCAGCAGTCGCCCATTTCACCCCCCTACCTGCATTATCCCCTGGTGTGCCATGCTCACGGCCGGAGCCTGCATTGGAGAAAATAAAACATATTACCACACGGCCATCCACCCAGCGCCTTCACAAAACAACAAACCTTTCCCGGCCAAGCAGTGGCAGGTACTCCAGCCGAGCACAACAACAATCCCCCTGCCCCACCCTGACACGATCTTGGAGAAGCAACAACCACCCATACACACCACGAGCTCGGCAACAGCGGCGTCTTCCTGGCCAGGCTAGGGCTAGTACTCCAGCCGAGCAGAACAGCAATCCCCCCGCCCCAAACCGACATGATCTCGGAGACACAACAACTGCCCATGCACACCATGAGCCCAGCAACAGTGGCTCTTTCCCGGCCAAGCCGTGGCCAGTACTCCAGCAGAGCAGAGCAACAATCCCCCCGCCCCAACCCGACACGATCTCAGAGACGCAACAACCGCCCATGCACACCACGAGCCCAACAACAGTGGCTCTTTCCCGGCCAAGTCGCGGCCGGTACTCCAGCCGAGCAGAACAACATTCCCCCCGCCCCACCCTGACACAATGTTGGAGAAGCAGCAGTGGCCCAGTTCACCCCTTACCTGCATTATCCCCTGGTGTGGCAAGCTCATGGCTGGAGCCTGCATTGGAGAAAATAGAACACATTACCAAACGCCTATCCACCCAGCGCCTTCACAAAACAATAGCCCTTTCCGGACCAAGCATTGGCCGGTACTCCAGCCGAGCACAATAGCAATCCCCCTGCCCCACACCGACACAATCTCGGAGAAGCAACAGCCGCCCATGCACACCACGAGCCCAGCAACAGTGGCTCTTTCCCGGCCAAGCCGCGGCCGGTACTCTAGCCAAGCAGAGCAGCATTCCCCCTGCCCCACCCCGACATGATCTTGGAGAAGCAGCAGTCGCCCATTTCACCCCCCTACCTGCATTATCCCCTAACGTGGCAGGCTCACGACCGGAGCCTGCATTGGAGAAAATAGAACACGTTACCAAACGCCCATCCACCTAGCGCCTTCACAAAACAACATCCCTTTTCCGGCCAAGCCGCAGCCAGTACTTCAGCCGAGCACAACAGCATTCCCCCCGCCCCACCCCGACATGATCTCAGAGTAGCAGCAACCACCCATACACACCGCGAGCCCGGCAACAACGGCTTTTTCCCGGCCAAGCCATGGCCGGTACTCCAGCCAAGCAAAACAGTAATTCCCCCGCCCCACCCCAACACGATCTCGGAGAAGCAACAACCGCCCATGCACACCACGAGCCCAGCAACAGTAGCTTTTTCCCGGCCAAGCCGTGGCCGGTACTCTAGCCGAGCAGAGCAGCAATCCCCCCGCCCCACCGACGCCATCACCACCGGCACGGTGCCGGCGGCACAGGGGATTCACCTGAGGGTACCGGCACCATAGGGGCAATTGGCGGCGGGTGGCCCCGACACTGCACTTCACATACCCCAGGGGCGTCACATCAGAATGTGATGGTCACATGCCAGCCAATCGAATGCACTGGGCTTGGGAACGCTTTGGGCGTACATTCTTCTTGCGTGACGGACAACAATGATTTGAAGGGGCATATAGATGTGCCACGGGGGCGACCAGCGTGCACTACCGAATCCATCAAAGACCCAGGCAATCGCACCCCACGTCCGCCATGCATACCCGTTGCACACTCAACCAGACGTTTGGCCATCCGGTCCGGGAACGGGACCCACTCTGCAGTTGTTATCCGTCACCTTTGCCAAAGTACAGGCCTCTGGGATTGCCCATCTTACAGAATTTCAACGGAACGGTGTTGGAATTCCTGTACTAGGGTTCAGTGCGTTTGATAGGTCTGTGTTGCTCCGTAAACTTTGATGGATTTCTGTCAACCTCTATGGTCCGGTCAGTGGTTCCATTATGGGGGGGCTGTCCTCCGTAGACGGCGGCGCGGATTCCATAATACGTGGTTCCATTCTGGAAGGTTGTGTGGATTTTTATAGCCGTCTATGCTAACGTCAGCATGGCCCCGCCCGTTTCTGTTAGATAGTTTCTTTGTCTATGGCCCACGCACGGATTCCGTTGACTGTACGGAATTTTAATGGAGCCAACCAAATTCTGTTGTGGACGGACAGAGGGGGCCACCTCTACTCAGTGGTGGGATCCGGATCCGAGTCCCCCAAATTCCCCATCACCATATGAGCATAATCGAACAGGTCCAGGAGCAAGGCGCTGCCACCAACGGATGCCCCCTGGCCATGCTGGCCTTCCCCCTCTGCTGCTACCACCACCGTCTCTACACGCTCGGATCCCTCACCTTTGTGGGGTGGGGGGGTGGGGTGGGGGGGGGGGTTGTCCGCCTTTCCGGGCGCCCCTCTGTCTGGCCCCGGGTATCCTCCGCTTGATGCTGTGGAGCACCGCCTTGGGGATGCCGGGCCAGGGGACGGGACTCCCCAGCCTTCACAAGCCACTGCCTTGTTTGCTTGGTCTTGCCACCCATTGCATCAAGTGCAAACTATGGTGCAGGAGGGCAGGGGCATCACGTTTGTGAATTGTGGGGCGTACGGCCCATACATCAAATCCGATCGCTGCATTCTCATTGGTATATGCATAAATTTGATGTGGTTATGTATTGTGGGATGGCCTCTAGAACGGCCTCAGGAACGGCCTGGAACAACCTCTAGAACGGCTTGGAACGGATTTTGGAACGGCCTGGAACTGTTGTGGAAATCATTGGGGGTGACCCATTTTTGCTCATTAAAAAGCTCATTGCCAGCCAATTTAAATGGCAAGCACATTTTGGTGCTAATGAGCTACTTTGCGGATAGTTGCACTTTTGGCGAAAATGAGCCAATAAGCAGCATTGAGGGAATACCCTCCGAAGTCCTACTTTTCATGCCCAAGGACAAGGAAAGCATTGGACATGCCGTTCTGAGGGCACAACTTGAGGGTGCCACTATTTAGGGCACTTTGGGAAGTGGTAGTTTTGGGCCCCAAGGTTTCCAAGGGAAAGTCCTTGCTTTGGACTCCCCACGGCACTTGGAGGCCTCTCCTTTCCTTTAAAGTACTAAAAGGGGGATTATAGATGATTTACTAGGAACATTGGAAATGTTCCCCCTCGGCTCTGGTACGTGGGAGAGGAGCTGGGGCTGATTCAGCCCTATGTGGGATAGCCTGGAGCCATGGAAGCTTCTAGGCTTGATGGGACTATAAAAGTGGCATACATGCGCCACTTTGTAATTCCATTTTCCGTTTCTCGCAACCGTGACTGATTCTGCCCACTCCGGGCGCGCCCCCTCCGCGGCGCGCCCCACCTCGCTGACCATCCACCGTCCTGCCTCATCCGAGGCTCCCGCGGGCCGCGTACCCTGGGCCCACCACGCGGAACGAACGAGCGAGCGCCCCGACTACGCGCGCCTGGCCGGCATCTCTGAGCCGGGCGCAGAGGGTTCGATGCCTAAGGCATCTCCCCGCCGGGCGACTGCGATTGACCGAGGAGCGGAGCGGCCGATCCTTGGCGGAATGCGGCGGGAATCGAGCGCCGCGCCAGCTGGTTTCGGAGCCAATCCGCGGGGCCGGACGTGAGGAAACGGTGCAGCGAGGATTAGAGTCGATTGGACAGCGATTGGAGCCCTCCAGACCGCGGGAGAGCGGCGATTGGAGTTCGCCATCCCCGCCCATTACGATCCCCGAGGCCGGATTCGAGCCGTCCGGCCTTGGCAAGGCGAGTCCGCCCGCGCAGCAGCTGCCAGGGAGAGCGCGACTCGTGCTGTGCAACGCGCCCCCGAACGGAGCGCCGTGGGCGGAGCGCGAGCCGGCCGGAGCGGCCGCAGCGCCTCCCCCCCCGAGTCGGACACTGGGATATGACAGGCGATTGGCGGCGGTACGGGTCGGGTGCCGTGCCAGGTGCCGTGCCGCGCAGGGTGCCGTGCTGCGCACATTGCATCATGTGATTGATGGCTGCGTTTAGAGTGACGTATGACTGCGAGTGACGTGTGGCTTGCCGTGCGGATTGTTGAGTGGATCGTGAGTGATCGGAGGCGTCCCCGTGAGGCGCCAGTACTGCGAGAATACTGGGCAAGGGGCTGCGGGTGTCGACTGCACCCTAAAGTACAGGGAGAATGGGTGCCACCGTTAACTACTGGGAGCACCTAGAGGAGCCTTAACTACAACCAACGGGGACTATTGCCTTAAGTACTGGGACGTGCCCTAGTACTTAACGGGCAATTGAAGCCAAAGTACTGGGAGCAACTTTTGGAGCAATATATTGGGATAATTGGCCAGTACTTAAGCGATCCAGTACATTAGCTGGACACTTAACTGGAGTACTTGGGCCAATAATTCCCAAGTAAAGGTGGACCTGCCCTACCTCGGATAACTATCCGTCCAAGTTTAGTTCACCACTGGACTACTGCTGCTCAGTACTGTAGTACATTATTCTTAAGTACTACAGTACATTGAGGCATCGAGGACTACCACTAAGTACTGTTAGTACACCAAGTACTGCAGTACATTAAGGCAAAGTACTGAAGTACTGACCTTAAGTACTATAGTACATTAAGTCAAAAGGGAATTTTCTTGATAAATTTTTGTGGTGGTTCTTAGAAAGTGAGTGGTGGAGTGAGGGAGCGGGTAGTAGGGGAGTTGGTAAGAATGGGGAAATGTTGAGAGTGTTGAGTACTCTCCCCAGAACTTGCCAAACCCTCAGGGGAATTAGTTCCCTGTAGTGCAGCAGACCCAACTCCCGCTAGGAGAGTCCCAAGTCAGCGGGTCACCTAGTTGAAGTAATCGGTAGCGGTCTGTCTGCTAGTGGGAGGAAGAGGGTAGATAAGGTGAATTGTAATCTTTTGAGTGTTCACCTCCATCCAAAGGCCTGGCTAGTGGTTGGCGATTGGTCTGATTGGTCGGACCATAGCCCTTTTTCGGGCCTGGTTCCTTGCGATACCCCCTACCGTGTAGGAGGCCGGGGTTACCCAGAGTGTGACATTCGAAGGATTGCAGTTAGCCTTCTTAGACGTGCACCCCACCAAAAGCCCTTTGTCATGCTAGTGGCGGCGGGTTGGCTCTAGGAGCTGTGCACACTCATCCTTCCTCCAGGCAAGGAGGATTTGTGGAAGGGTGTTGGAACTGTGAGGAGTCACCAAGCCTTGCTGAAGGGGCAGTGATAGAATCACAGGGAAGACATCCGGAAGCAATATGAACAGGGCGAGAGAGAGGCATTGGGGACTAGGCGACTACGCCTTGGTATATTTCCAAGGTCGGAGGTCAGTAAACCTCAGTGCTACACAGTATATTGCCCTCAGTCTCCAGGTGTCTGAGGAAGTAATCCATCGATTTCAGTGCCTCACTCTAAGGCCTGAATTTGATTGGATTATTCTGCATTGTTGAGAAGGACAGAGAGATCCTAAGCATGGAGAATAGAGGACTTTGATTTTATGGAGCTAGGCTGGGAATCAGAGGCCAGGAATAAGAGGTTGATAGTTGTGCGCCTCTGTACTCTTTGGCTCACCCTTTTGAGCCACGAGGAAAAGGAGTAAATAGACCAGCAGCTCCAAGAGGAAGTGCCAGTATTAGGGGCAATAGGACCATGAACATTACTGAGCATGGTTCCTCAAATGAAATGCCTAGAAGAAAACAGATATCAAATGGGCCAATAGAGGGCGTGCTTGAAGATGAGCAAGGAAGGAGGCTTGAGATGGAAAAAGAGGGCTTTAGACTATATAATTGACCTTGAGAAGGGCGTGAGCGCCCCAGACTCACTGACAGAGAGAATAGAGTCTACTCAAAAGGTGAAAGTCAGTCAAAAAATTGTCCAAAGGAGTATTTCCTGTTTAAGGTAGAGGTGGCCCCTTCTGTCCATCCACAACAGAATTTGGTTGGCTCCATTAAAATTCCGTACAGTCAACGGAATCCGCGAGTGGGCCACAGAGAGAAAAATTGTCTAACAGAAACTAGCGGGGCCATACTGACGTCAGCATAGACGGCTACAGAAATCCACACAACCTTCCAGAATGGAACCACGTGTTACTGAATCCTTGCGGGCGTCAATGGAGGACAGGCCCCCCATAACGGAACCGCTGACCGGACCACAGAGGTCGACAGAATTCCATCAAAGTTTACGGAGCAATACAGACCTATGAAACGCACTGAACACCAGTACAGAAATTCCAATGCCGTTCCGTTGAAATTCTGTAAGACGGACAATCCCAGAGGCCTGTACTTTGGCAAAGGTGATGGATAACAGCCGCAGAGCGGGTCCCATTCCCGGACCGGACGGCCAGACGCATGGTTGAGTGCGCAACGGGTATGCATGGCGGACGTGGGGTGCGATTGCCTGGGTCTTTGATGGATTCGGCAGTGCACGATGGTCGCCCCCGTGGCATATCCATGTGCACCTTCAAATCGTTGTTGTCTATCACGCAGGTAGAATGTACGCCCAAAGCATTCCCAAACCCAGTACATTCGATTGGATAGCATGTGATGTGTTGCCCCTGGGGTATGTGAAGTGCTGCGTTGGGGCCCCCAGCCGCCAGTTGCCCCTATGGCGTCGGTACCCTCAGGTGAGTGCCGCGGGCACCGTGCCGGTGGTGATGGCATCGGTGGGGCGGGGGGATTGCTATTCTGCTCGGCTAGAGTACCGGCCACGGCTTGGCCGGGAAAGAAGCCACTGTTGCTGGGCTCGTGGTGTGCATGGGCGGTTGTAGCTTCTCCGAGATCGTGTTGGGATGGGGCGGGGGAATTGCTGTTCTGCTCGGCTAGAGTACCGGCCGTGGCCTGGCTGGGAAAAAGCTGCTGTTGCCGGGCTCGCGGTGTGTATGGGTGGTTGATGCATCTCCGAGATCGTTTCGGGGTGGGGCGGGGGGATTGTTGTTCTGCTCAGCTGAAGTACCGGCCGCGGCTTGGCCGGAAAGGGTTGTTGTTTTGTGAAAGCGCTGGGTGGATGGGCGTTTGCTAATGTGCTCTATTTTCTCCAATGCAGGCCCCGGCAGTGAGGCTGCTACACCAGGGGATAATGCAGGTAGGGGGGTTTAATGGGTGACTGCTGCTTCTCCAAGATCGTGTCGGGGTGGGGCGGGGGGAATGCTGTTTTGCTCGCCTTGAGTACTGGCCGCGGCTTGGCTGGGAAAAAAGCCATTGTTGCTGGGCTCGTGGTGTGCATGGGCGGTTGTTGCTTCTCCAAGATCGTTTCGGGGTGGGGCGGGGGGATTGTTATTCTGCTCGGCTGAAGTACCGGCCGCGGTTTGGCCGGAAAGGGTTGTTGTTTTGTGAAAGCGCTGGGTGGATGGGCGTTTGCTAACGTGCTCTATTTTCTCCAATGCAGGCTCCGGCCGTGAGGCTGCTACACCAGGGGATAATGGAGGTAGGGGGGTTTAATGGGTGACTGCTGCTTCTCCAAGATCGTGTCGGGGTGGGGCGGGGGGAATGCTGTTTTGCTCGCCTGGAGTACCGGCCGCGGCTTGGCCGGGAAAAAAACCACTGTTGCTGGGCTCGTGGTGTGCATGGGTGGTTGTTGCTTCTCCGAGATCGCGTTAAGGTAGGGCGGGGGAATTGCTGTTCTGATTGGCTGGAGTACCGGCCGTGGCCTGGCCGGGAAAAAGCCGCTATTGCCGGGCTCGCGGTGTGTATAGGTGGCTGATGCATCTCCGAGATCGTGTCGGGGTGGGGCGGGGATTGTTGTTACGCTTGTTGCGGCGGCGAGAAAAGGGTTGTTGTTTTGTGAAGGCGCTGGGTGGATGGGCATTTGCTAATGTGCTCTATTTTCTTCAATGCAGGCTCCGGCCGTCAGCATGCCACACCGGGGGATAATGCAGGTAGGGGGCTTTAATGGGTGACTGCTGCTTCTCCAAGATCGTGTCGGGGTGGGGCGGGGGGAATGCTGTTCTGCTCGGCTGGAGTACCGGCCGTGGCTTGGCAGGGAAGAGCCGTTGTTGCTGGGCTCATGGTGTGCATGGGCGGTAGTTGCTTCTCCGAGATCGTGTCGGGGTGGGGCGGGGGGATTGCTGTTCTGCTCGGCTGGAGTACCGGCCGTGGCCTGGCCGGGAAAAAGCCGCTGTTGCCAAGCTCGCGGTGTGCATGGGCAGCTGTTGCTTTTCCCATCGTGTCCCTACTGGTGGTATTTGTCTCTTTTGGTGCATGAGCATCTTGCTGGGTGTGTACTTCATTGTGTATGTGGTATACGCAGGCAATCTGATTAACGCTGCGGAAGGCGCCAAGGCCGGGACCTCCAAGGGCAGCACCCCGGCAGCCTCAACAGGGAAGAGAAAAACGTAAGTTGACCTTGGAATCCAAGGTTTAAATGTTGCTACATATTGGTGTTCTTGTCTGCAGTTTGGTGTTGTGTGCACTGGAACAGGAGTTAATGGTGGACGATGCACTTTCCTAAATGTCCGTCATGCATATATTATCTTGCTGCACGGGCCCCATGTGATGGGGCTTTGTTTTTCTTGTATTCCTGCGGTGCTGGCAGTTTGTTGGTCTATGTGGCCTCAGTACCGGCCATCCTTTGGCCGGGAAGGGCAGAGTACCGGCCGCCCATTGGCCGGGAAATGTTGTGCTATCATGTCCAACATTTGCCTCTCCCAATGCACTGCACCGGGCCCCATGCAATGAGGCTTTGTTTTTCTTGTATTCCTGCAGTGCTGGCAGTTTGTTGGTCTATGTGGCCTCAGTACCAGCCGTCCTTTGGCCGGGAAGGGCAGAGTACCGGCCGCCCATTGGCCGGGAAATGCTGTGCTATCATGTCCAACATTTGCCTCTCCCAATGCACTGCACCGGGCCCCATGCAATGGGGCTTTGTTTTTCTTGTATTCCTGCAGTGCTGGCAGTTTGTTGGTCTATGTGGCCTCAGTACCGGCCGTCCTTTGGCCGGGAAGGGCAGAATACCGGCTGCCCATTGGCCGGGAAACATTATGCTATCATGTCCAACATTTGCCTCTCCCAATGCACTGCACCGGGTCCCATGCGATGGGGCTTTGTTTTTCTTGTATTCCTGCAGTGCTGGCAGTTTGTTGGTCTATGTGGCCTCAGTACCGGCCGTCCTTTGGCCGGGAAGGGTAGAGTACTGGCCGCCCATTGGCCGGGAAACGCTGTGCTATCATGTCCAGCATTTGCCTCTCCCAATGCACTGCACCGGGCCCCATGCGATGGGGCTTTGCTTTTTTGGCATTCGTTCATTGCTGGCAATTTGTTGGTCTATGTGGCCTTAGTACCGGCCGCCTTTAGGCCGGGAAGGGCAGAGTACCAGCCGACCATTGGCCGGGAAACGCTGCGCTACTATATGTCCAACAATTGCCTTTGCCGGTGTAGGTGGCCTTCATCAAGGCCAGCAGAGGCCTGACGGCAGAAAGCGGTGCACGAGGAAACACCGGGCAAGGGTCCGTGTTAGGCTCAGAAAGTTAAGGGATAGGGTCTCAATTAACGAAAGGATAGAGTTGGAGTTCCTTGGGATGCCACCTTTGATATATGCTATGATCGGGGATAGGTTAGATGTAAGGGACAGGGCACACGGCTGTGGAGTCCCGGGGGATGGGCGAGCATGAAGTGCGGCGGAGTAGCGCCAGCTCCTCCTCGATATAGAGAGGAGGAGAATGGAACGTGTGCGTGAGCAGCAGATGGCAGCACGGGCGGCGCGGATGCGACATAGGCGGGAGGAGCGAGTGCGCCTAGCGGCGGCAGTGCTAGACTTCCGAATAAATGGCCCACACAGGGAGCGCAAACGGGGGGTTGGGTACAAGACAGTAGCAAGGACTCATAATGTATACCAATGTAAGTTAAGAAGACTAGATAACCGATTAGCTAAGGCAGGTTTTTTCCTTGACGATGATTGGCAATATAGAATACTAGACCACGATGAGTGGAGTGCTTCAACTTACAGTTCTGGCAGTGATGAAGAGGGTGAGGGGGGCCAGGAGTGACTCGGACTTTGGGGTACCGGCCGATTGGACGGGACAGAAGTTCGGTTTGTCGCTAGGCCTGAGGGATATTTCTGTTGACGTTTTCAATGTAAGTAATTGCAATGTTTTCAACATATCGTACTATGTTGGTTCAACCACTGCGCTTGCGTATCAGGTTGCGACCCCATGCTCAAACCTTCTGAGCCAACTCCTAAAAGTTTCGACTTGTTCAACTACGCGGGGATGGCACCGATGATGTCTGACACAACGCCGGAGTCGACTGCAAAGACCAGAGGCGAGCGATTGGAGGCCCGCAAGAGACGAGCTGCCCAGCAGCAGTCCATACATAGCGCTTTCAAGAAGAAGAGACGCAGTGCACCAGGGCCGCGAACGTTGGAAAAGGCGGGTGAGGATGACGTCATCAAAGTCGATGGCCCATGGACCCCCATCGATGATGGGGATGGCACCCACGGGAAGAAGAAGAAGAAGAGGGCGAGAAAGGGGGATCCCGACCATTACGATTGGGTGCTCCCGGGTTTGGATGTGATGCGCAAGCGCGACGAGGAGGGAAGCCTGACATCCATCTCTGTCAGGTGTATTTTATGCTTGCGACATGGAAAAAGGCTACCCAAGCCTATGTATGTGCTCAAGAAAGATTGGAGGAGTACAACATGGAGTGGGCCCTTGGGCCACCTCAAGAATGTGCACAACGTGTACAACGCACGGGACTTGGAGGATGCTAAACCGTGGTCTGGCAGTTAAATGATACTGGACGCACAGGCAAGACCGACGTTTGAAGCATAGAGTCCCAAGAGTAAGGAGTGGCATGCGGCGTGCACCGCCATGGGCCAGTTGACTTGCTCGATGAACCTTGCTTACTAGTTTGGTCAACGCATGGCGTTTTGCCAATTTATGAGGAGGTTCGTGCCGCGCTGGCCACGGATATCCAGACAGACTATTACGCGAAATATTACAGACCAAGCCGAGTCAATAAAAATGAGCATCAAGCAAGAGATTATGGAGGTGACGAAGACCACTTTCGTGGCTATGATATGTGATATGTGGACCTCGTGTGCAAACGAAGCTTACCTCACAACTACATTACATTGGTTGGACGAGTCATAGACACTAAAGCGGCACATTTTAGGTGAGGCCGCATCTTGATGTGTGTATGGGTGTGGGTGTGGGTGTGGGTGTGGGTGTGGGTTATTATTATGTTATTAATATTACTTGCTGCATGCACCCAGGGCATAGGACACGGCATATGATGCCATGATGATGTGTCGTGTGTACTCATATGGCTGAGTACTGGCAGCGGTCGCTGCCGGGAAGGGCCTGCACTTCTGATGAATAACATGCCACAATAATGTGTCCTCTGTGTGTGTTGCCTGTGGCCGAGTACTGGCGGCGATCGCCACCGGGAAGGGCCTGCACTTCTGATGAATAACACGCCATAATAATGTGTCCTATGTGTGTGCTGTCTATGGCCGAGTACTGGCGGCGATCGCCGTTGGGAAGGGCCTGCACTTCTGATGAATAACACGCCATAATAATGTGTCCTGTGTGTGTGCTGCCTACGGCCGAGTACTGGCGGCGATCGCCACCGGGAAGGGCCTGCACTTCTGATGAATAACACGCCATAATAATGTGTCCTGTGTGTGTGCTGCCTGCGGCAGAGTACTGGCAGCGATCGCCGCCGGGAAGGGCCTGCACTTTTGATGAATAACATGCCATAATAATGTGTCCTGTGTGTGTGCTGCCTACGGCCGAGTACTGGTGGCGATCGCTGCCGGGAAGGGCCTGCACTTCTGATGAATAACACGCCATAATAATGTGTCCTGTGTGTGTGCTGCCTACGGCCGAGTACTGGCGGCGATCGCCGCCGGGAAGGGCCTGCACTTCTGATGAATAACACGCCATAATAATGTGTCCTGTGTGTGTGTTGCCTGCAGCCGAGTACTGGTGGTGATCGCTGCCGGGAAGGGCCTGCAGTTATGATTTGTGGTACGCCGTGATGATGTGTCCTGTGTGTGTGCTGCCTGTGGCTGAGTACTGGCGGCGATCGCAGCTGGGAAGGGCCTGTGCTTATGATTTTTAGTACGCCGTGATGATGTGTCCTATGTGTGTGCTGCCTGCGGCCGAGTACTGGTGGCGATCGCCGCCGGGAAAGGCCTGCACTTCTGGTGAATAACACGCCATAATGATGTGTCCTGTGTGTGTGCTGCCTGCGGCCAAGTACTGGCGGCGATCGCCACTAGGAAGGGCCTGCACTTATGATTTATAGTACGCCGTGATGATGTGTCCTATGTGTGTGCTGCCTGTGGCCGAGTACTGGCAGCGATCGCCGCTGGGAAGGGCCTGCACTTATGATATGTAGTATGCCATGATGATGTGTCCTATGTGTGTGCTGCCTGCGGCCGAGTACCGGCGGCGATCGCCGCCGGGAAGGGCCTGAGCTAAGTATTAATAATTTGCCAAATGAGTCAATTGAAAAATGGAAAATAGCTCAATGGCATGTTGGGCGGCACTTTGTGAAGGCACATGCAGCTTTCCTGGGCGCCACGACCATGCGTCCATTCGCGACAAGCTTCTCCACACCCGACTAGATTTTGGCCTACCACCAAAGGTGGTGGCTATACACAAGACACAAGAGGATGAGATAAGAAGAAACCTCCTTGCAGCGTTCCGCAATGAACTTGATCACGAGCGCCCCGCCATCACGACCGACAAGGATAGAGCCATGATTAGCAGGGCCCAAGACGAAGCTCTTTTCGATTGGCACCCGTGTGTGTGCCATGTGTTGAACACGGCTGTCCAATATGCGTTGGCGGAGGTGGAGTCTGTAACTGCTCCAGTACAGGCATTCTCTGTGCATGTGCGGAGGTCTCCATTAGTCCAGACAGAATTGGAGAGGCTGCAACGTGTGTTTTTCCAGCAGAATTTTGGTGATCATGGTGCGTCCGACCCCGACGTTGTAAATGTTTTGTGCTCTGATGAGGAATTAGGGAATGACGCCGTGAACGACGAGGATGACCCGGGGTACCTCTCTGATGAATTGAAATGGTCAATGGATGGGACCCCGCTCCCAAGACGGGTGTTGCGTGTGAGCAGATGGTGCTCGACACGCTGGAATTCGGTGTATTTCCTTATCCGGCGTGTGTTGCTACTTGAGCAATCGATTCGCAAATATATGACCTCCAAGAAAGTGGAGATCGCTGCAGAGAAAGAGAAGAAAAAAAGAGCCAAGGGGAAGCAAGGAGGACAAGAGGGAGAGGAGGAAGAGAAGGACGCCAGCTATATATTTGAGCCCCATGTGTGGACGGGGTTAAGGCAGTTACAGGGCGTTTTGGAACCCATCAGGGATGTCTCCGAGCACCTTGAAGGCGATCAGTATGTGACTATTTCAGATACGTTATACTTTCTATTGAAGTTGATATACAACAAGGTGGGTACTGTGGATGATAGTACGGCGGGCAGTGATACGGGCTACGTGTTTGCGACGGCATTCAAAAAGAAATTGTTGAACATAATTGACGATCCCATGCTGGTGTACTCGTGGGGTTTTGCTGCAGCAATGGATGGTAGGAGGTGCTATCTACAGTGGATGCGAAGAATATGGGATAATAAAAGTGAGTGGCCTACGGTCACAGAGGACTACCCGACGTTCAAGAGTTTCATTGACATGCTCATGTTGGAAGTCTCCAAACTGGTGAGTGGCACACGTAATGCAATATGTTTGTAGTAACGGAGTATGCCTATTGTGATGATGAAAACGTGATGGTGTACAAGTGGCACTTTGGGGTACCGACCACAAGGCCGGGACAGAAGTTTGCTTGGTTGCATGTCGAAATGCAAGTATTTTGTTGATTTGTAGTTCAGGCAGTTCAAGGTACTGGCCTTAAGGCCAGTATAGAAATTGTTTTGTTTTTATATCCAAATGCATGCATGTGTTGGATTTGCAGCTGGACACCCATGTAAATAGCCCCACTGCGATTCTGGACAATGCGGCTCCACTTTCTGATGGTGACAACGCGCCCCATGTCAGTCCCAAACATGTGAGTTGGTTGGAGGAGGCCATTGACCCAAGGGACAGGGGGGGAGTTGCGCCCAACAAGAAAAACTTTATCCAGGAAGCGTAATCCCAATCTAGCGACATTCCCCGACAACATCAAGACAGCCGTCGCAGAGTGGTTTGAATACACTTGGCAACCAAAAGGTCTACAAGAACTCTGGTCGGCAGAAGACTGGTGGCGCAGCAACGAGTTGAGGTTTCCTCTGATTGCAAAATTGGCGCGGAGAGTGCTGGCCACGCAAGTGAGCTGGCGTGTCTCTGACTGTCTGCTTGCATATTTGTTTGTCCATCTTCATTGTTGCTGGACACATTGGCCCAGTTCAGTTTGGGGACGTTGTATTGGGGTTGACGCCATGCTCTTCCATGTGCAGGCATCCTCCGCATCATCAGAGCGAAGTTTTTCAAAATCCGGCTTGGTGGTTGCCGCGAAAAGGATAGTCATGACCCCTCCTGATGTCGATAGGTGAGGTGGCGCATCCCTAGCTGTCCACTTGCATATCTATATATCCATCTTCGTTCTTGTTGAACCCATTGGCGAAGTCTAGAGCAGGGATAAAGGTATGTTTTCTTTTTGTGTGTGCAGAAGGTCATTGGTGGGATGGTACATGCAGCGCCAAGGGTGGGAAGACTGCCGCGAAAGGAAAAAAAAACATAGAAAGAGCATGGCAGCATGCACCAGGATATGGAGGCATCTAACTGAGCGCATGAAGTCAAAGATGTCATCGAGGACCACATCAAAGTCCAAGGCATCAGATGACGAACCATGACAAATAGTTGCTGCGAGTGAACGTGTGCATTTGGCAAAGGATTACTAGCTATTCATTACCGCAGTGAGTACCGGCCATGGGTTGGCCGGGAAAATGCAGCGGGGGATTGCCTTTGGGCCCAGGGTGTGTTTATGTACGTATTCTAGTGTTTGCAAGGGATGGCCGGGAAAGAACAATGGGTTGCGTCCCCGGTCTGGCAAGGAGTACTGGTCGAGGCAGCATTTATGACGGCATGGACTGCAAATAGGTAGACATACGTTGTTGACATATGTATTAATATTGCACCTCGTTATGTCGCTGTTGTGGCCTGTATCTAGAGGCAAAGGTTGCTGGACAGAGGGAAAAAATCCGCTTGGCAAAAATTGCCTCCAACAGAAACTGCCGCTGACCAACGGAACGCTACCGGAATCTCAAAGTCCGTGACGGATGGCAACAGAACGCCAGAAAAGGCAGCAGAAAAAAAGCGCTTTTACAGAAACCGCTGGCTACAAACACCCCCTTGACGGACAGCTCCAGAGCCAAAAAAATGAAAGCTGATATGGCATGAACAGCTACGGAAACCCATCCCTGGCTAAGTAACGGAAAATCGACGGACGGATTTTTTGTGTATAAAAAAATACAACAGTAAATTAACAGAAAAAAAGCTGAGCGGCCACGTCTAGTTTAAGGGGATATATGAAGGGAGGCCACAGGAAATAGTAGAACAATATAAAGGCCCCAAAGGGCAATAGGACCGTCTGAAGACTTCGAGGACTTGTCAGGAAAGTTCTGGAGGCCTCAAGGAATTACAGGCTTGCCTGATAGATCCCAAATATTTTGGCCTCTAAGGAAATCAGTGGATGCTCATTTGGATGAAGAAGCGACATGCCCAAATGCATCCTCAAGAGCAATTGATATGCAAGTTGCCCTTGTCGATTGTATAGAGGACTAGAAGGGGTTCAGTTGATTCTGTTACTACTGGAGATGTTAAGTGCTGGCAAAGTATGGAATTGGTGGTGAGAAATCAAAGGCTGAAAAGTGCAGAGAAGTTCAAAATGCTCCTAAGCCTAAATAGATTCCTAAATAATGGAAATATGGACCGAGGAGGAGTTACTTTATTTGCACTTATGAAGAAAAAGGGGGAAAACGCCGATTTACAAGAGGACGCCCCCCCCCCCAACAATGATTGTTGGGATGAAGCGACCATGCAAGTTGGAGGTGGATAAGGCGTTCCTTAAGGATCTCTCTGAGGAGGAATGGATTGTCACCAAAAAGAGAAGACATGATGGAACTTCCCTCAAATGGGCATAATTGTGGTGCAAAGAGGAAACCATTTGGAGGTAGTGGAATTGGCGACTAGAGGACAGCTCAAAATGCAGAAGTATGGAGAAGGGCATAAGAGGACCTGAGATGTTGCACCCAGGAGTGGAATTAGAGGATCTGAGTACCTCATAAAACTCGGTATGCTGTTCCAAAAAGCGGAGAAAGGCCCATGAGTTTTGAACTCGCCCCCTCCAACCAAACATGGCGACAACTACCCGCGCCATAAGTCCGTTGGATGGTCTGGTCATTGTACCGCACTAACCGGTACCCGGGGTTACCGACAATCCCCCTACAGTAACCGGCCCAAGAGGGCTACGGTTACAATAGTGTAGGGGTTAGAGTGCACAGACCGGCACTAGGGCGGTGGCCACCGGTACCTGGGGTACCCCCAGGTACCGGCGCTCGGGTATGGCCCCAAGTACGTAGTACTTGGGGTCCGGTGCTGAGTCCCGGCTTAATGGCCTTCGAGCGCCCGCACCGGTAGCTCTCTCTCACCCCCTGTTGCGCGCTGCCGCGCAACATTTGGTTTCGGAGCCGGGTTCTCGCGAACCCGGTGGCCTTTTTCAGCCCCACCCACCCCTCGCGGTGCGGCCCCCCCTCCTCGATTGCAGGGCCGCTCCGCCTCCCTCCGATCGCCGCCTTCGCCGAGTTCAAGTCCTCGCCATCGCCATGTCCGAGGAGGCGACTTCCAGCCAGCCCATCGGCGGCGACGGGGACGATCGGCCACTACCGGCCGTTTCTGCGGCGCAGCCGGGCGGCGTGCTCTCCACGCAGCCGATCGCCTCGCCCCTCCAGGCCCATTCGGCCGAGGGGGGCACCATTTTCGAATCGGTGGGGGGGGAGCTGCCCCCCACCTCCATTCCTCCTAGGGCGAGTACGCCCCCGCCGGTGCGCCCGATCGTTGGGGCGCCCGATGCTCTGTCTCGCAGCCCGAACCGGCCCCCTCGCCGCGCAACAGTCATTGTGGGCGAGGGGATCAAAACTCGAGAATGACAGGGAATGGCCACAGTGTGGGCCAATAAGGGCCATTGAAGAAAATAGGGGTGATGGCCGATCAATTGATCGGGAAGCAGTTCAGTATATTGCTGAGAAGATTCAGATGCTTCTTTGTGTCAGTGACAAAGGAACTAGTTGGTCCTTGACTCTGATCAACTAAGGATGCATCTAGAGATTGTCGTCCAAAAGTGCCAGACTAACTGGTCGACCCATCATATTAATGCCGGGCAAAAGTGTGCCAAATGGTTGAGGATGAGGAGGCACAGGGTAGTGAGGTATCGATACCGTCATTGGCCCGAGCAGCTACCAAAAGAGCCTTAAGGAAGCGCTTGAATAGTGTGCCTACTCAGCCATTGGAGTCTACGTCAGAAATGGCATTGACCCCCATTATACGCGCCATTGGGGTGCCTACTCAGGCATTGGAGTCTACATCAGAAATGGCATTGACCCCCAATGAGGATCAGGGAGAGAGGCTCTGGCTGACCCTAATACTACAGGTGAGGGCAGCTCACTATAACCATTCACTATAGGTTGTTGAAGCAATGGTCATTGAAATAATGATGCATGTTTTGTGGGCTTGAGTACGACCAGAAACTTCATCAATGGCCAGATGAAGACTCAACCACCATTAGCATCTACAGGTGCTGACTCCTTGTTGGAGTTGGCCAGTTGGGAACTATCATCCCTACTGGCAGATGGGATAGCACTTTACTTGGTGCTTACTCCTTACTGGAGTTAGCCATTAGAGAATTGTTATCTCTACTGGCATTGCACCTCATAGGCTAATGAATTTCGGAATGACAAAGAGCCAAATCTATTGGGAGACAAATCCGCTGGTGTCTTGGGTGCTATAAGGAACAAGAGGATATCACCAGTATATCTTCCAAGAAGCTCTGTGCATGGAAATAGGGGACTATCTGGTCATCAACAAAACCTTCAATCTTCTGAGGGAGATATTATCTGACTCCCCGTATGGTCATCAAAGGGGAAGACATCTCGCCAAATTGAGCTTCCCTCATTTTGGGAACTAATTTTCTCAATGAATGTGGGCAAAATGGAGAATCACGCTGAAGATCCTCCATTATCATTGAGCAGCAAAAGATATCCCCCAAGGGGAAGTAAAACAAATAGAATCTTCTCTGCGTCAATTGGAGATGGGAAGTCTCAGCAGAAGCCTATGGGTACATGCGGATAGTGAAAGCCAAGGAGGCAGGCCATTGTGCAATGCGCTTGGTGGATTATAGGTTGATGCATAGCACAAGTATGAGGGCCAACTAGGCGGAAAAGCCAGCACTATTCTGCACTTTGAAGGCCAAGGAACTGCCTGCTACAAGGATTAAGAGGAGCGAAAGAGTATTGTGGTATTTAAAGGCAATATTGACAAGACTCCAAGAGGAGAGAAAGGAGTAGGAGGAATGAAGGAAACCTTGGTTTTGAAATGGGTCCTAATGAACTGAGACCCTTGCTATCAAAATCAAGGCAATCTTGGAGTGGCCGGTGCCCAACAGCATTGCCGATATGAAGTTTCTTCTAAAGGCTTGCAATTTTCTGTTGGAATGTTGTTCGATGGATTCAACGAAATTGCCGCCTTATCGGTGAACTTTATAAAGGAGGATAAGCAGTCTTTTTGGACAAATTAGTAGGAAAATGCCTTCAAGCTGCTGAAGGAGGCATTGGCGGCTGCTCTAGTACTGAGCTTTTTGGGATTTTAGAGGAATTTCACTGCCACCATTGTTGCATTCGAAGGTGTCAGTGGGCGCCATTCTTTGAGAGGATTTAGAGGAGGACCACAGCCAATTGTTAAGGAATTAAGGTGGAATTCGGCTTGTCCAATAATGGCGATTATGGAGAAGAGCTTTCAGAAAGTGTGTGAGCAGTTGGGAAATGGCGCCACTACTATCAAGCTGCCATTAAATAGTCCAATATGATTCGCCAAAAGTTTCCCTAATTGGATGATGTGGGCGGACATAAGGCGAATCTAAGTGCTGCAAGGTTGCGACTGTGATCTGGTACTTGTTCCAGGTAACACAACTTTGTTAATTCCCTTTTATAGCACCCAGAAGATTAAGAGGATGATTAGGGTGCAAGCAGAGGGAAAAGCACCGATCCAAGACTGCAATCAGTGATGGAAAAATCGGTTAATGCTATTCAGGCATATCTGGATAAAATTAAATCCAGACCTGAGACAGTCGAGCTAAGTGACCAAGCCAAGTCCAAGATGGAAGAGGTTTTATTGGTCACAAAGACTCAAAAGACGATATCAGGAGTGTGAAGGAGAGAAATGGTCAAGCCATGGAGCAGGCAAGCATTGGGCAGAAGATCGGACAAAAAAAAAGGAATCTGTCAATGTTATAATGGATGTCGGAGAATGAGCTCCTTGAGAAATAGTGGATAATTAGATTAAGAATACATCGGAAAGAGGAGGAACACGTTGGAGAATTATATTGCCTAAAATATTGGAATTGCAATGGCAACATGAGGAAAATTTGTGGTGTCCTTCATGCAAGGGGCTAAGACAACCACAAAATGCTGAAATTCTCCAAGAGACTTTCTATTGGCGAGCTGGTACTGGAGGTGAGGAGGAGTTAGAGGCTGTCCAGTATGCCAGGAGGAAAAGTCGAATTGCCGTGTTTCCATTGGACTATTGTAGCCCTTGGAAATTCCAGAACAAAGGTGATCAAAGAGTGATAGGAGTTCTGGAAATATTGGGCAATTTGAGGATGTTCAGTATATACCACCTGAGGCAGATGGACGAACAGAGATGGTGAGTATGGTGGTAGAGATGGAATCCTGATGTACTTAATCAGCACCCGGGAGCTCAGTTGTGGGAATCGGTTTTGCCAAATGGTGGAGTTGGTTGATTATAACTTCACAACGCAGTCAACAGGGAAATGCCATTTCATTGACTTTGGCTAATATCCCTGTGTGTCCGTGCATCTCATCTAGGACTATGGCTCTACGTTGGTGAATGGAGTCAATGTCTTTGTATGAAAGGGAATTTCTCTATAGCGGTCGATTCCTACACAAGGTGCAGGAATGAGGAGGAGCCTAACTTGATTAGGAGCAAGGTATTAGAGGATCAGTGGGGGTTAGCAGGTGTCACCAACTGTTGAGCACCTACAACCAAAAATGCTCCAATCAGGAAACTCAAAGAGATTGTGGGACCATTCTTCAATCCGTCAGGTGGGATATGTAGCCCATAATTTAGAGTTACCTGATATGTGGAAACATATGATGTTTACCACATAAATCTACTTTGTCCCTTTTTGGATAAGTAGATAGGAGCACCCCACTATTGAGGCTCAAGTTGTGGAGGAGTCAGAGGATGATTGCAAGCTGTTACCAGAGAAATCACGGCGTTGATAATGGCAAAACTCCCATTCCAGGAGAAAGACCTAAAATTCCTAATGCTGTGAAGGAATTGGTCTACCGCTGATACCTCTTGGACTCTGACAAAGGATCACACTTTCCAAGTGCAACAAAGGAAGATGATGAGCGAAATTAAGCTAGTGGAGGATAAATGATGGACTGGTTGGGTCTACGTCTCGAGGGCGAAACCACCCCCAGGGGGAAGTATTGTTGTGGAAATCATAGGGAGTGACCCATTTTTGCTCATTAAAAAGCTCATTGCCAGCCAATTCAAATGGTAAGCATATTTTGGTGCTAATGAGTTACTTTGTGGATAGTTGCACTTTGGCAAAGATGAGCCAATCAGCGGCATTGAGGGAATACCCTCCGAAGTCCTACTTTTCATGCCCAAGGATAAGGAAAGCATTGGACATGCCGTTCTGAGGGCACAACTTGAGGGTGCCACTATTCAGGGCACTTTGGGAAGTGATAATTCTGGGCCCCAAGGTTTCCAAGGGAAAGTCCTTGCTTTGGACTCCCCACGGCACTTGGAGGCCTCTCCTTTCCTTTAAAGTACTAAAAGGGGGATTCTAGATGATTTACTAGGAACATTGGAAATGTTCCCCCTCGGCTCTAGTACGTGGGAGAAGAGCTGGGGCTGATTCAGCCCTATGTGGGACAGCCTAAAGCCATGGAAGCTTCTAGGCTTGATGGGACTATAAAAGTGGCGTACATGCGCCACTCTGTAATTCCATTTTCCGTTTCTTGCAACCGTGACTGATTCTGCCCACTCCGGGCGCGCCCCCTCTGCGGCGCGCCCCACCTCGCTAACCATCCACCGTCCTGCCTCATCCGAGGCTCCCGCGGGCCGCGTACCCTGGGCCCACCATGCGGAACGAACGAGCGAGCGCCCCGACTATGCTCGCCTGGCCGGCGTCTCCGAGCCGGGCACAGAGGGATCGATGCCTAAGGCATCTCCCCGCCGGGCGACTGCGATTGACCGAGGAGCGGAGCGGCCGATCCTTGGCGGAATGCAGCGGGAATCGAGCGCCGCACTAGGAACGGACTCCGGAATGCCATGGTCAGTACAAGAATAGATTTCTAGGTGGGCCGTATTGCCCCGGAACGGAATCAGGACGGTTGCAC
>CAJHUC010001849.1:0-15668 GCA_905146915.1 Ostreobium quekettii
TGGCTCAGCAAATTTGCACCCAATCCTAGCAACGCGTCACCGTCAAGGCGAGCTATTCTAGGCAGTTGAAATCTCGTTTTAACAAACTACACATCACATTCCGTCAAGGCCTTTCCCTTTGCTGTCATATGTTCCTGTTCATCGTGTTGACATTGTCCTACGTCTACTTCAGTGAGTGAAGGACTTGTCTGAGCTATCCCTGATGATCCTGCCCATTTTTGGTTATATCGTCATGTACTATCTGTACCCCCTTTCTTTTCTTCAACCGTAACGACCTACTATTAGTGTGGAAGCTAGCCGGGGCTATCATCAAGTTTTGGTAAACGCCTTTTTCAGTTATGTTAGTTTATAAGCAGCAGAAGCCCTTTAACTGTTTCACAGCCGATTAATGGCATGCTCAAAGGGCAACTCTCTTTATCCAGTTTTTGCCCATGTGTCCTGTTGATATCCCTGGGCTGAACGCCTCAAGGCGGCCCATTCACGCACACAGCCAGTTATCCTTCTTTGGCCAAATCCTTAGGCAGACTACAGTTACAATGCACAACATCAAACGATCGTGAAGTTCAAACCCTCGGACCTTCTGAGAACTTAAGATAGCTTGTGTCCACCCAATTCAGTTTCCTGACGCTGCCTTTCTCAAGCAACTATTCACCGCTTTCCCCGAAACTTCCAGCGATCCTATTTATGATCCATCAGGCCCCAATCAGGTGGCATCAGTGTTCTTCATCATGCCCAGATCAGCCACTGAGGGGTTGTGACTGACCTTGCTTCCTTGGTATTCTCCCTACAAACATTGTCCAGGCAGCACGTTAAGCATAATAAACTGTAACGATACAGCAAGCCTTTGATATTTTCTTGATATGCCGGTTGCATAGTGGCTCTCCCTTGTTCTTTTTGTGAACGCATATCTATTTTTCCTTTGCTGGCTTCCTTTTTTCTTTCTTGTTCACCCTGACTGGCTGTTTGATAGTGGCCCAGTCAGCTGCCCTATGTAGGTCATGAGCCCGCCTATGATGTGCCGGTGCTCATGACTAACGGCAGTTTTAACACCTGAAGAATTGCTACCCATCTGCGCCCACACTGACGACTATGGAGATTTCTGAGGATATTCACTGTTCTACACCGTTCTACACTATTCTACACCACCCAACTGACAACCACAGACAATCCCGAATCACTGCACGGCTATGCCATCAAATGAGTGTGCAAATGATGACTAAATGAAGAGCGCTTTGGGCGCCGAGTCAGCTGGAGGAGGCGCCACCCGCCAGCTGCTGTTTTGCTACTTCGGGAGGCATTCTGGCGGTGTAGAAGTGATGTTTTGACGCCTCAGAAAAAGAGGCCGACGGCTCAGGATGAGTGAGACGATTGGGGAAGAAACACACACGTGAAGAGTCACACCAATGATGCTTAGAAGGGACACTAGAGTGACGAACGAGCAAAGCGACGAGAGGCACTTGTCGTTCTGGGAACTGACATTGACTAAATTAGGTTCCAAACTATAGAATATGCGGACTGGACATTTGATTGACAGATGAATGATGACATTTGGTTCTGAACCCTTTGAGTGACACTTCGGGGAGACTTCAGCGCGAGCGCGCAGCGGTTTCCTCCTCTACCACCATTTGGAGCAGCACTTTAACCTCTTGTCTTCTCTCTCTCTCTTTCTCTCTCTCTCTCTATCTCTTCTCTTTGGTGCCTTTGAAACTCGCAGCCCTTTGGGCGCATGGCCTCTAGGGCGTCGTGGCTTTCAGCCCCGTCAGGGCTGTGGGCCGTTTGGCTTGGAGCCTTCCGAGGACTCTGGGCCGTCTTCGAGGCCTGAGGGCCTCTGCAGCTTTGGAGCCGTGAGGCTTTGGGGCGCTCGACCAGGCTACCGTCCGAGCGACAGCGAGAGACGGTGACTCCTGGGTTCTGACCCGTTTCCAGCACGGTTTCGCTTTGGGCTCGCCTTTTGGCGTCACTTACGACGTTGGAAGCAGCGCCCACGCAGCTGCGCTTTGCATCAAACCTTCTTGTGTTCGTTTTCAACCTTCCCGTTTCACGCACAGCGAGTTCGAACGAGTCCAGCAGCTTCCAACGACCTTTGTGACGACTCGACGACTCCACACGCTTCAACTTCACCAACCGCCGGTCCCCTGGGCCCACCGCCGGCGGCTCGGTTTCGGTCGAGACAACGATTCCACTCCCAACTGCGCACGCCCCAACCACCGGGCATACGACATCGGGCCCCTTGTCCACAAACGCTGTAGGCAACCGCATCCGCTTTAACTGACAGCGGACAGCGGCTGCCGCATGAGGCCGCCCTCTTTGCCTTATATCGCAAATGAGGGGCAGGGGCAAGATGAGGTATGGCACTGCCAAACGCCTGCGTGCTTGCCCCCAAAGGGGTAAGACAATGGGGTGCGAAAGGCTGCACATGAAAGCTCGCTGAACAGCACTCAAAGTACCATTCTCTTGAATACAAATTAGCAAGTGCAGGCTACACTTGGTGATGCTGATGAGCATGGTGCAACAGAAAAATGCTCCAGAATGCATCTCGAGATTAATTCTTTGAGCAACGAGAGTCTCTTTCCTTTAGGGGACTCTAATTCAGTTTCTTTGGCTTACCACAGATCACCTGATAAACTGGAAAAGTAGACTTCTTTAGACTTGGTTTTGCAGACGGTGTCTGCACACAGAAGCCTGCAGGTTGGCGGTGGAGAGATACGCCTACAGCGCCTGCCATACAACACAGGAAGGAGATGTGTTTTGCAATTCCATGTATACGTGGATATACGTATCTCGAGAAGAGGCACGTCCTGAAGCCGATCACTTCCATGGGTCTTCTCAGCAAGGCACGTGTTTGACGCCCGAGAACGCCCACAGCCACTTGGCTGTTGGTTAGATGTGCACTCTCATACACGACAGCACACTGCCTTCCTAAAAGTCTTTAGCGGTGCATGCTGGAGGCGACAAATGCAGCGAACTGTGGATTCTTCATGGAAGAGAACTGTTGAGCATTGAGTCCAATTCAATCAGCGAAGCATTAAATAATTTTACAGAAGCCAGGCCAAGCCCAGTCTGCCATCTGTCCTACTAATGTCTCTCAAGCCACCATCTGCCCTCCTTCCAAAGCCGAAATTGGTGGACGCATACGCAGCTTCTTGGTAAGAACTGTGTACAGTTGACTGGCGCAGCGCGGATGTTCTTGGCCTATGGCAGTGAGGCAAATGCGTTCCATGTGAGCGCTGGGCAGGCCCTGCTCCCTTCCACGCCAAGAGACTATCGATTCCAGCCGCGCTGCATGCCTGTTGTCGCCCTTCCGGCATCAACATCACCCGGGACAGCCCAACGTGGCGGCTCTCCTCCCTACTGTCTCTCTGCAAGATAGGTTGCACGGAATCATAATGTTGACAACGGATAAGTTTTCACATGGCAGCCAAGGTGCATGACATATTTAGCGATGTGCATGAAGCTCGATTGAGCAGTACCGTGCTCCTCCACAATAGCACTGAGCAGCCGTCATCATTGGACGGGGCAGCAGAAATGCACCCAACGAAAGAACAAGATGTTCAGATGGAGCACTCCATATTCGCTGGAAATGGGCAAGTCCAAACAAGGGCAGTACAATTGTGAGAAGCAAGAACAACTGGCCAACAGTCTGCTAGCAGCGCAAGCAAGGAAGGGAAGCAAAAGCCCCACATAGAATCTGTTTATAAATGCTTTGGTTTCGACCTGCTGACAGCATTTTCAGCATGTCAAGATGTCTGTTTCCTGCAACCAGGAGTGGTCAAGTCCGTCGTCTGAGTAAAAGCCAACGCGAGTATCTTCACAGTCACCATACAACAACAATCGCACCTGACCATGACGCTCTCTATCCAGCTCCGAAAGTATGACACTTTCGTGTACCCACTGCCAGTAGCCTCCCCTGTGCATTCGGGCCCAAAGGAAATGATGCCGACCACGAGGTCAGCCCTGGGGTGGCCTGCCTCGACGTCAGTCCCCACATAGTCTGGTATGAGGAGGGGGCCGCCAGAATCACCTGAGCCACAAGAACAGGACATCCAGCATAAACCCAGATGCAGGATATGCAAGTATTACAAGTCATAAATATTTCATCGAATTGCACTGCGCATATCATATTCAGTATCCAGGATGGTAACATGAAATTCTTCTTTCCAGCCTCAATCCACAGCCAGGATTTGGGAGGACACTGCATTGAATATGTGACCTGACTGGTTCTAGTCTTCGACTCAATATAGGCCAAATGGCAGCTGCCTAGGGGTTTGGGGGCTTTCCAGTGTTCTTCTGGGTGTTTGCAACCTATTGAAATAACCATTTAGTCCTTTCAAATAGAAATGACTACTTGTTTACTGCCTGACGATATGAAGTGAGTGGTCTGTGCAACGGGCATTGCTTTCCAAGCTCAAGTATTCAGGACTCTGTGCAGCACTGGAATGCAGGTGTCTCCAAATGGGCAAGGCGACAATGCATCAAGTAAGTAACAACTGCCAGCAAAGAAAAGCCTGTGCATGTGGAGGGTTGAAGGCGACCACCTTGTTGTGCAACAAAGACACCAAACCAGGTCATGCTCAACAGCACAGCATTGTCTCACATCACACTCACATAATGCAGGAAGGCATTTGCATAAGATGGAATTCTTATCAGGGTGCAGACTTGAATATGTTCACAATCGCAGCCGTTGGCATCTCCAGGTGATTAGACAGAACAGAATGCTGGAAACAGCACAAGTAATCCACCACACGAATGCCTTGAGACTCATGATTCTCACCTCCACATGCACTCTGTTTGCGAGAAAAAGCGCACAGCATTGTGTCCTTCATGTGACGAACACCGGGGCAGAGTGCATTGTTTACAACCTGCAATGTTGTTGCCAGTTGCAGAACAGGCGGCAAATTGCCATGCTCATCCATGCCCCAACCCAAGGCATACACCCAGGTTCCAAATATGAGGTCTGTGTCAGGCTCCGCCAGCATGGGCACAGGTACAGAAGACAACTCCACAGCAGCATATGATGGAAGTTTGAGGAGGGCGATGTCAAAACCACACTGCGGTCTCTCGTACTCGGGGTGAGCGATAGTACTCTCCACCCTTAACACCTGAAGGGTGAGGGGGAAAACAGGAACGTGCTATGAAGTTAAACTCAGTGTTCACATTGGGAACCACTTTCAGATCTTGTCTGTGACACATAAAAAGGCATTCTGCACTTTCTGAAGGTGGGCATATGCACACATATGCGCATTGGCATAAATTTTGCAAAGTGGCCAAAAGGATTTGCAAAGAACACTGGCATGTTGTGCATTTCCCACACTGTGACAGTGTGTTGGGTATATGTTATTCAGTTGCAGTCGTTAACCCCTTTTTATTCCCCAATATTACATCACATTCCAGCATGCAGGTGCCTCCCCTGTTGAATAGCAAGATATAAAGCTCTGTGCCACCTAGCAGAAGTGTGCATGGCGACACAAAGCCCACAAATTGTTCAAATCCAAAAGCATCATCAGTCTCAAGAAAAGGGAAAAGAGAAATTTGGCACTCCGGAGGGGTCCTGGCACAACAGCAAGCAAAACAGAACGCCTCTGTATATATATATATATATATAGTACCACTGGTCCCTGGCATCCAAGACATCTTTTGCGATCAATGCCAGCACATGATATGGCCAGAGTGTAGCAAAATGCCAATGGTGCCAGACATGTGAACTCCAGTTCCAGGGACCTGCTTGTAATTACAATGGGCAATGACAAAGAACTCAGCGTTACTGGGAGCATGCTCACCATAACTCCATTGTCATCGATGCCATGGGGACCAATTGCAACAATAGAATTGTGGCCAGCCTTCCCGTACTTCCCAACACAATGAGCAGCCGTGAGTACCCACAATGGGTGGATGAGGATCCCGCCACAGGCATGAACATGGCCATAGCTCTTAATGGATACGATGTATGGAAAGCGATCTCTCGGGGCATCCACACCACCCTGCAGTACGGAGAACACCTTGTGAGCAATGGGCACACAATGGGCACAGGAAGGGCCGGTGGAATGGCCAGGACCATGGGTGCAGGCAAATAGATGCACACCACAGGACATTTTTGCAGATTAACGTTTGGCTGCCAAGGGGCTCACCGCAACTTTCCCTGCTGCCAACCTCGGACCTGCAACCAAGCACAGAACCTGTTAGCCCATTGCCACACACTGCTCTGCAGGGTTCCATACGAAGACCTGTCAATGAGGCATCAGCAGGGCGAGGTATCGAGCCTTAAAGTTCTGGTGCATTGTTCTGAAACACTCTCCTCCGAGTCGGGCATTCAGAGCCTAGCCTACGACCATGAGCCATGCTGCACATTGCCTGACAGTACACCTAGCTGGTGATGGCAGCAATTTGACAGGAGCTTTCAGCACACACACACACACACACACACACACACACACACACACCGTGTTTGTCCATTTAACTAGTTCCATGCAGTTCAAGGTGTTTCAGATGCAACACCCTCTGAGTACTGTGCGCAGTTTGCTCATAGCTGGTGTGGCACATTCTTGACCATGAAATATGTGTGACACAGCTATTTGCTCCAAAAGAACATACTGTAGGAGAAATACTGCAGGTCAACCTGCATCCTCTGAAGCCTTGCATGACCAACTTTGAATGCAGACCTACAGGGTGCATAATACACCACTCCTTGGATGCCAGTGAGCAACAAGGCACAGATGCTGTAACTGACATCGACTGTGCGGGCACGCCTGCCCAGCTCCAGTTTGCAACTGCAAAGGTCCGACCTCTGGGGGCAGACTGCACACCTGTGTTGTTTGGTGCACATCCCACCAGTCCATATCCCAGCTGGAGCACAAGCAAAAACAGCCACAAGCGAAATCCAAGGAAGGCTCGTTTAAATTGCCGATGATGGCCCCTTGACCGGCCACAGTGCAAGCTGGGAAGCGAGGACCCTTGCTTGCCCTTGCATGGCTGATGTTCCAGCAGCCATGGCGCACCCCCTGCACACCATGCCGCAGAGTAAGCCCACGCTTTCAGTTCCACTCCAGCTGCTGGCCAAACAACAAGCAAGTGCAGGGCCTTGAAGAACGGACGACGACTCCGCACGTTGAGCCGCTGCGGGGACTCTTGAGATGGCAGCTCACATGGTCGACCTGCTCGCTGTGCGATCCACAAGCAGTCGCAGTATGGACTTCCTCAGATGACACATTCGCACAGGCCGACGCAAGGGCCTCCCCTCGTACGGCTGCATAAGGGAAGCGTTAGTTAGACGCCCTCTGCTCGCAGCACCGCGGCCCAAACACTTGCAAAACGAGCAAAAGGTGGCCAGCAGCAGCCCCGCAAGGCAACAGATGACTGGCCCCGCACGGCCTTCCTGTGCGAAGCTCGCTGTGCTCCTGGCGCATTGTACAACTCCGCGATGCGGCAGTCGATGCGGCCAGAGGAGCACTAGCGATGCCGCAGCGACTGCACACCACGCGCTTCGTACCACAGCGTCAGCAAACCTTCGCGCGGGCGACAAAATGGCCAAAACTGCCAGCTTCTGCACCCGCAATGGTGCTGTCCAAGGGCCGCTTATCATACGCGGCCTCTGGGTGGACCGGGAGGCTTTAGAGGGGCTTGGGCGCCGAGACCGGCTTCGCCATGGTCGTCCCACCATGCTTGGCCTTTTCTTGGGGTGAACGAATTGCTGCCTTTCACAACCCTTGACGGAGGCCACACGCAGAATTCACCGGATGAAACCATTGGCTCGGGGGAAAAGCTCGGTCACTCTCAATCCCGCGCGAAGGATGCCCCCGCGCGTCCGAGGGGCAAAAACGCGCGGGGCCTCCCCAGGCCTACTGGGGCAGCCCTCGCCTAGGCTTGACAACATTCCATGGCCCAACTTGCTTTACACGGATTCGCGCACGTCTCGAGTGGCAGGAAGAGGCCCCGCACGGGGGCGGGGGGGGCGTGGCGCAGTTGGGCGCGACCTGGCAGCGACTCCCTTGTGCACGAATCTAGGTGGGAAATTTGCGCCCACAAGAGCGATAAGAACGGAAAAGGCCCCAACAGCAGCATTGACCTGCGACTGACCAGTTCGAAGGCCGCGCGCATCGCCGCCTGACGACCATCGGTGGCCGGCAGAGCCACCGCCGGCACACATAATCGGCGGCGCCCGCTGCGCCCCTCCGCACATAAGCGAATCGAGCCCAGGGATGATTCGGGCGACAAAAGGTGCACTGGAGGTTGCGTACCGCTCAGGAGATCGGCATCCGTGGGAGCTCGAGGCACGCGACCTCCCCGATCGCTTCCAACCGCCGCATGGGATCACGCCAACCGAGAGTGCGTGGGCAGCACCGGGACAGCTGGGACATCTTCCGAAGCAGGCTATGCGCATCTTCCGATCGTGGCTCAACGATGCGAAGACGCCATTCTGGGAGGGATTCCCGGCCGCGGCTCGTGGAGAAGAGCGCCGGGGGGCGTGCAACGCGCCCAACCCCGCAGTGGTGGGTGTACAGGGCAGGGTCACTCACTGGGCCACTTGCAAGGATGGGCGTCTGGAAATCGGCGCCCGTGGATCACCCCCAGCATCCACAACGTAATTGCAGACCACGACCACAAAGCACTGGAGAATGAACCGGATTGGGCGCCACTGGGCCGGGGGTCTTTTTATGCTGGCAGCGGGGTTCGGTCTGTGATGGAAGAAGGTGGAAGCCTGTTTGACGTACGAATTACCAACGTCCAAGTACCCCTGGTTCCCCTTGCCTACGGCGTCCCGTTGAAATCGGCCTGCGGAGCCCAGCCCACTGTATCTCTCCATCCAGCGGTACGGTCTTGCCGTGGCAGGTGGCCTGTGCCCGTATAGCGGGCCATTGGAGTATTGTCTGCAGTGTGTGGACCAGATTTGGGGCTGTTTTTGCAACGGCCGTTGCCAACCACCAGAATCGCTCAATGTACTGGCAGCATGCTATGCTCCCAACTGCTGACCCGTTGATCCCCAAGCCACCAGGACGCTCTCGCCCATAGGACCGCGTGAAGGCGACCAGGGCACCCCAAAGAGGTTGACGTCCGACACGGTATGGTGGCGTCGGTCGGCCCGGGCGGTCGATGGATGCTATCAGATCTCACAAGTCAATTCGCTCACATCGTTCCACCAAACATGCACACCCCACCAGCTCAGCCCCTAGTAGGCTGCGCGTAGGCGCTTAGCACTACCTACTAGGTTGCTAGACTGTTGCTCCGAGGAGTATTGCGCTGATCGTACCTGTGGGCACCCAAGAAATTCTTGGGTGCCCACAACGAAGATCGGGGCGAGACACAATTTCTTATTTTGTCCTCCAACTCATCCATCCTATCCAGCGAGCCAAGCCACACAATTGCCGGCACCCCTAAGCTCCAACCTCCCCCCTCTGGGCGAGGCGTTATGCCAGCCCACCAACCCCCCTCCCCACACCAGGGTGTCTCAAGTACGGCCCCATTGGGTTGACGGATCTCAGCCAAAGGCGGAGACGATTAGGATCGCTAACAGCGGAGGACACCAGTGGTGTCGATCGCCAGCGCCGGCTGCTCGCATAAGTGCCGCTTGGTTTGCTCTGCTCGCAGTGCCTCGGCCCCATGCAAGTATGTGGTCATGGGTACGCAAGCACCTGTTCCTATGCTCCTGCGTACGCATTGTAGGGCGTAACGGCTGCATGCGCAACGCGAAAATGTGACCACGCGCACACGGTGCATGGCACCAGAGGTGTCCCGGACACCCGCCTCCCCTTAGTCATGCGCAGTCCCCCCAGTCGGCGGGCGCCGGGGAGGAAACCCGGCGAAAGCCGGTGAGAGCTGGGGTGCCCACGGCGCGTGGCCACGCAGCGCACGCCGGTCAAGGAAGCCCGGGGATGGGCGGCGTGTGCACGGCCGACGTCCGCGCCGGGCGCCACCCGTGCGCCGCGCGCTGGTGCAGGATCACTCATCATGTTGGGAGGCTCACCATAGACGTTACGCAAACCGCGTAACGACCGTGCGCGAAACGCGAAAAAGTGACCACGCGCAGTCAGCGCATGGCACAAGAGGCGTCCCACACCCCTTCCCCTCATCCCCTTAGTCATGCCTAAGCCCAGGCCACCAGCCACGTGCGCCGGCGTAGCAAACCCGGGAGAAGCCGGCGAGAGGCTAATTCGCGCCCATGCCGTGCAGCGCCAACCTCCGCGCACCGGTGCAGGAAGCCCGGGGATGGGCGTGAATGCGCAGTCGGCGCCCATACCGCCCGTTGCACCGCACGCGCGCTGCGCCAGGCGCAAGGAAGCTCGGGGAGGGGTGTGAGTGGGCGGTCGGCGCCCTTGCCCCACCCTGCGCGAGGCGCAAGGAAGTCCGGGGAGGGGCATGAGTGGGCGGTCGGCGGCCGCACCCCGCGCCACCTGCGTGCGGCGCGTGGCGCCAGGACGCCCGGGGAGGGGGCGGTGTGTGCGCGGCGGGCGGCCGGCGGCGTGCGGTCGGCGGCGGGCGGCGAGCCAAAACCGCGTTTTTGCCCTATAATTCTCCGCTCGTTTCGCTCTCGCGCAACAAGGCTGTACTAACCTATTTTGTCCGCGGGTAGGCGTATCAGCCCAACTTTAAGCCACCTGAGCACCGACCTCGGCTTGCTCGAGAGGGTCGCTATCTCAAGCACGAGAAGCAAGGGCTTGCTTTGCTAGCGGTACTGTGGCGGGCCCCACACGATCGCACCCAAGTGCAACATCCGCGCAAGTCCGGCACGGGAGAATTTGCCCTTGCTGCGCTCAACAGGTATTTGCCTCAGGCGCCCCGTGCCACAACGAAAATGATGCGCCACTTTTCCGAGCAATCACCAAGGTGTCCAAGGTCTTTTAAGTGTTTGAGAACGGCCCAGTCGCTTTGAACACCTGTGGTTGATCATGGATGGGACGCCAACGGATCTTGGGGCGAAACAAACTGAAAAGTCGAGCTGGACAAGCCCTGCCCAGGCGCCGCGGTTACCCAGATGGACATCGCCCACGCCGGTGCGACCGCCCTTCATCTGTGGCGCCTGGCTGCGTGCGCACCGCCGGGCAGTGCAGTGGGAGCCTTGACGCACCTCCAGCGTTGCCCGCCGACGACCTTGCCAGAAATCCCGCCAATACGGCGATGCACAGCAGAGGGAGGGGCCTGGGCATGTCGCGCGGCGCAGCCTCTCCTTGCCTCCTCGCCAACGTCGTCCACCGGCCGCCCCTTTCCACCGTCAACGTTTGGCGTAGATATCCGTGGCCATCCCCATTTGGCAGGAAAAGCCGCGTTACTCATCCGGGGTTTCGTGAGAGCAGGGTGGTCTGCAGTACTGCCAGACGGGTGCGAGATCATGTCACAAGTAAGGGGTGAGTGAGTGAGGCAGTAGTGTACATACCAAAGGCCCAGCTGATGCACGCTTGTCATGCGTGAGGTTGCACCGCTGTACCAATTTGCGAGAGCAGCGCTCAAACCGGTGCAACGTATGAATGCCGCACCCAGATGCACGGACACACAAATGTACACAGACTTCCAGTTGATCCGGCCCCCCTCAGCCACAGAGGTGCCATCAAAGGTGGCACGTAACCAAACCGTTTCCGATTAAGTCTCAGTCCGTGCGATGCGGAGGCCCCCACAGCGCTTCTTGCAGAGTAGCTTCCGAAGTGGACCTGTAGCCGTCAGTTTGCCGGCTGAGACACACATGCAGCTCGTCAAGCAGCACAGATGGGCATCAACAGATTCGGGAAACCCAATGCGGGAGGTGCCGGATCCTTTCCGGAAACGGATTCCGGAGTGGATCCTCTTGCATAGTTGGAAATGGGATGGCGTGAAAAGCGGCCCCTCACCGCTTCCTGGGAATCTTGCACAAGGAGCAAGTACGCAGTCGTGTGGAGCACTGTCGGAACCCAGGCTTTGTACTTGTAGCTAGGGTTTGGGTGTGGCGGATGCAGCGAAAGGCTCAAAGGTGCCGCACGGCATGCTCTGGACCCTCCCTGTTCGCTTTTATTGGCTCCTGCCGACGGCGGGAGTCCTGGCGGAGGCGTGCGCCTGCAGCAGTCCGCTGCACTATGCCCTACTGGCGCCTTCGCCGCATGCAGTCCACTCCTCTAGCGATCAGCACGTGCTTTTAGGGGATCGCATTTCTTCGATAGCGCTATCGAAGACATGCAATCCCTTAAAAGCACGTGGTGATCGCTTTTCCAAAGGAACAGCACCTTCCCATCCGCCCGGCAACATCGCCAGCTCCATTGCTTCCTTTCGCGAAGACAGCCTCTGCACCCATCGAGACGCGGTCAATCAATCTGCAACTGCGCAGCTGCAAAATCTCAACCACCGCATCACCAGTGCATGCACTGTGATTATGTAACAATCTTTACAGGACAGTGGTTGTGATTTTATTTCTGGCGACACAAAACGTCTACTGCGTGTCCTGTCAACATGTTGACATAACCGCAGTTCAGTGCTTCGATTGGCCCATTCCTTGCATTATTTGCAACGTCTATGACACAGCGGGGCCGCGCCAGCTCCGGTTCTTGCACCCCCTGGCGAGTTGCCGTTTTGGGCCAGTTTGAAACTGGCCCCTAATGCGCTGTCTGGTGCTGTCAAAATCTGAGGTGTACTGGATCATCGTGCATGGGTACCCAGCTTTGGGATGATACTGCGTCGGTTTTACCATATTCACTGTCACTGCGCAGTGAATATTCACTGTCACTCCGAAGTGAGTATTCATTGTCACTGCGCAGTGAATATTCATTGTCAATCCGCAGTGAGTACACACTGTCACTACGCATGCATAGACCCCTAGGAGCAGGCCTGCTCCTGCTGCCATTCTTGCAATGCAAAAATTGTATTCTCACTCCCACTCTGTGGTCGCACCTTTGTCTGAACTGAACTGGTGTTTGGACTGCCACTGCGAACGCCTGCTCAGCTCGGACAATGCGCACAGGTGTGCGCACTAGTTCAGGACCGGTTGAGTAATTTACTCAATATCGGATTAAAACAGATCACGGAAACGACTGTGCGCACCACTGGGAGTGTCGTCAGTACTGTACACTAGTGTACATACAATTCCTCGCCGCCAGTGGCAGCCTGCCAGTACGTGGCTTTCAAACGAGAGTTGCTGTGTGGTCTGCGCGGCTGGATAGTTGGAACAAGCGGACGCAGGGTACCCAGAATCGGTCATCCAAAAGCAGTTTGGGGCGCCTCTGGCTCAGGCGATCACACCATCATTTCAAAACCGACTGCGGCATTCTTTTCTCCCTCGTTTTGCCCAACCTGGGCGTTTGTTTCGAGCGACATCAAGCTTAATCGCCATCGGCCATCCTCCACAATCGGCAGCGTCTCAGCAGCCGCCGGGGCGCACACGGTGGCACGAAAACCACCACAAAAACGCACCTGTGTTAATGCACGATACACGTGTGGGTCTCCTCGCAATGCGCAAGCGGGAGCGGGGCAGATCGCTCTGGAACGCTCACTCCTGCTCCTCCCAACGGTGGCAAGAGCGGTGTTCATTACAGATCCATCCTTTTATACAGCGACACACCAGCCAGAATCTTTCCTCGTTCGTTAATTCCAGAAGCTCCCATACCAGTGTCAGCAATCTGGACTCTAGAACCGCACCTCCAAATGAAATCCCATTCCTGTTGAAGTTGGCCATTTCCAGGCCATAAATGACATGGCAAACGTCTCCATCAACTTCATCTTCCAAGCATCAGCAGGCAACATTTCCAGCACCACCAGCCGACCGACATTAGCTACCACAACCAATGCATTTTACAGCTGGACACAGCAGCAGCATGAGGAGCGATCAAAAAGTTACAATCCGACCAGAACTGTACAAGATCAAGCCGCTCAGCGACTACAACTCCAGCATCAGCTCCATTGTACAGCTATCATGCTCTACGTGGCTGACTACGCATCAGCATGCACGGTTCTGTCCAACTTTGACGCCCAGCATGGGATAACGACATCCTTTCATTCACCCACAAGCCGCCAAGCGACCAGTCCGACATCTGAACACCATCCAAGACCTCCAAAACGGCAAAAGCGCACAACAGCGCTCCCCTGCAGTCTGACCGTCCTGCACAGCGAGCCCCGCCTCCCAGTCCCACTGCCCAGCAGCTGGTTGGCGGTTTTCCGGCAGCCATGACAGCAACGCGATTCCGCCAGGTCGAAAGCTGGCGCTTTCTGATCGCCCAGTGGCTCGCTTTCGGCGACCTCTGGCTCTCGAGGTGGTACCTCGAGAAGTCTGACTGCCCTCCAGGATACTGGAGTTTTGGGCTTACGGTAGTCTTGCCGTTCAGCGACGAGGACGCGCCGTGGCTGCATCACCAGCGAGATCATGGGGAAGAATCACTGCGGTATTGGCTGCAAGAGGAGGTGCGCGAGGCGTACTGCCGCACCGTGTCAACGCAATTGACGTCAGGACATCTGCCTGGACCTGGGGAGAAGCCGGACTGGAACCCTGCCTACAAGCCCGAGGCCGTGTACCGCCCCTGGGCACTCCAGGTGTATCCCCATCCGCATCGGCCGTACACCGGCATGGGTACGCAGGCGTTCCGGCAACACATCGCGGCGATGATTGAGCGTGAAGGCGGACGGATCCAGGCCTGGCGCGGTGCGGAGATCAACTTTTACTATCGCCAGGTACATGTGAGCCTTGACATCAGTGTGCCGCACTCCGATGAGCGCTGCTGGCGCATGGAGGGTGGAGGCGTCACCCGCCGTGAGTACGCGGCCACTCATCCGTCCAGCGCGTCTGAGGTCTTCGTCCGTGATCGGAAGGATGTTACGCGCACCAGCCTGATGTGGGAGACGTCCTACTAACGGCCCTTGGTGTGGGGGACGCCCTGCCCAAGGCACGTACTATTCCTCACCCACTGTAACCTTTATCCGTATTAGGTTACGGGAGTAGGAGGGGTGGTCCCGCCTAGGTGCCCTGTAAGGACCTAGGTGCCCGGCGAGGTGGGTCCGCGGCTCAAAGAGGGCAGGAACCCCACACACACATCCTATTCGTAACATTTGGTTTCGGAGCCGCCTGAGGGTGGCGGCCACGCTTCCACCTGGGAGCGCGCGAGAGTACAAGACGCCGAAGCCCTTCCCCGGCCTCCTCCATGGAGGCTGAGGAATCGGAGGAACAAGCCCGGGATGGGCAGGGGGAAGGACAAGCCCGGATGGGCAGGCGATCGATACAGCCCGGGATGGGCAAGGAACTGAACAAGCCCGGGATGGGCCAGGAGGTGTAACAGTCCGGGAGGACATGGCTGGACCCTCCACAGCCACATCGGCACCCGCAGCAGAAGATGAGCCGATGGAAGAAGTGGATACCCCGCCGGCGGCGGAGAAGACACAGGAGCAAGACCAGGACGCTGAGGCGGCGGCGACGTTGCCGAAGATCCCTGGTATCAAAGAGCTCCTGCAGAAGATGGCGGATACCGCGGCCGAGAAGGCGAGAGCGAAGCGGGATGAAGAGACCGCCGAGAGGATCGCCTCGCTGGAGATCGCCGTCAACAAGGCCAAGAAAGAAGCTCGAGAGAAAGAGCTGGCCATGAAGAAAGCGAAGCAGCAGAGCCGCGAGGCACAAGAAGCCAAAACCTCCGCCGAAGACCAGGTCAAGGCGTTGAGTGACCGCCTCCTGAAGCAAAAGCAGCGGGCCCAGGAGGCAGAAGAGAGAAGCGCCCAACAGGTGGTGCCAGCTGTGAGGG
>CAJHUC010001850.1:0-42441 GCA_905146915.1 Ostreobium quekettii
CGGATCCGGGTGGCCACCTCTAGTACATTATAGGCTACGGTACTTTGTATTTTAATAGTGTCTCATTTCGAGGGGTAACTGGTCTTGGACATGGCTGGTACCCGTGCTCAAAGGTGGCTTCATACCATCTGTATGTTGTAACATTCTTTCGAGGCTCACTGACCGTGTCTCCGGCCCCTGCGGCCGAGTTGTGCCCGCGCCGCACGGCAAGGCTGGGGCGCCCCGTTTGCGAACCGCACCCCCGCACGGCAGGCCCGCCAGAGAGGCGCAACATGGGCCCACCGCGTCAAGAGGAAACGAGCGCCCCGGATATGCCCCGGATCCCAAAGATCTGGGAGGGCCATTCTGGCCATCGGGCGCAGCAACTCCCAAAACAGCGCCGGGACAAAGCGGGGCTGGCGGCAGCTGGCTGGCCCCGCCACAACAAGTTTCTTGAAGAAACCTTTATCTCATGAATTTGTGTGGATCAATCCACCTTTCAAGAATGCTGAGCCATTCTTAGATCATTACTTTGCTGAACGAGCAAAGGCTCCCAAGCATGTGGGAGCATGCATCCTTCTCCCCGCGTGGCGGACTTTTACTGACGATCCTAGGTTGCGCCGGCTGCGCACCCTTATCCATTACCCAAAGGGTATCCGGCTATTCACACAGCCGGACGTGGATCGTATTGGCCACCAGGAAATGCCTGGTATCCCTTGGCCAGTCAATGTTTATTATCAACCCCCTGAGGGGGCAGCGGGATACCGCATCCAGAAGGTCTCCCAAGACCATCCTCGCTTGACTTTTACTGGTCAGGTTGGGCATCAACCAGCGTCCATCCTCTTTGACACGGGGGCGACTAGCACTACCTATATCAACCCGACCTGTTGCTGTCGGTTAGGCTTAACGCCTAAGCATCCAAAATCCACATCCAATCGACAGCTGCGTTGCTTGCATCGCCTTCAGCGACTGGCACGCGCTACTCATCGTATTGTGGATCCTACGGAGTTTTCCACACCCCCACATGTGGATTCTTCTCTGTCAGAGGCTGAAGTCCTCCCCGTGAACGGCTCCTCCCTTCCTTCTTTGGGAGTCGTTGATGTCCCCTTAACCATTCAAGGTTACAAGGACACCGTTCGCTGTGTGGTCATTGAACTTTCTGACGATTATGACATCATTCTCGGCGACAATTGGCTCTATAAGCACGCCGGTGTCATTGATTATCGTCAGGGTCACATCCATGTGGTTTCCCGTGGTCGCGAAATTACTCTTCGCAGTTTTCCATGCGACCCTCTGGCTCTCCCTTCACCGGCTCGCCGGTTGGGTCACTTGTGTTCATTGGGATATGCTCGCCGCGCCTACCAGTGGAATTCTCCTCTCCGTCTGGTTTTGGTTTGCCGGGTTGGCGATCTCCTTGAGGGGGACGCACCAGGCCCTTCGGCCACCACAGGTCAAAAGACCACATCCCACGCAGTGAATCTCGCACATATTACATCCCTATTGGAGGAGTACAAGGATCTCTTTCCTGATGAACTCCCTACTGGCCTTCCCCCAGATCGGGGGGTGGCTTTGACAATTCCCCTAGAAGAGGGAACTAAACCGGTAAAGCGACCAGCTTTCCGGTACAGTCCAAAGGAAATGGACAAGATCAGATCACAGGCAGATTACCTGCTGAGAAAAGGTCTGATCACAGAGAGCAGTAGCCCATTTGGGGCTCCAGTACTTTTTGTACCAAAGCCAGATGGCAGCCTCCGAATGTGCATTAACTATCGAGCACTAAATAAAGCCACGCTTAAGAATAAGTGGACAATCCCTTGAATAGATACCCTTTTGGATCAACTGCAAGGGGTCGAGATCTTTTCGGCTATAGACTTGCAGCAAGGGTATTATCAACTCCGGATTAACATGGCCGATTGTGCCAAAACGGCGTTTGTGATGCCGTTGGGCCTTTACAAGTTCAAGGTACTCCCTTTTGGACTCGCAAATGCCCCAGCGATATTCTAGCAGACAATGCACCATATATTTGGTGATCAAATTGGCAAACACGTTCTGGTTTCCCTGGACGACATCTTAGTGTTTAGCCAAACTGCTGAAGAACATCTTAAGCACCTTCGACAGGTGTTAGAAGTGTTAAGATAACAGAAGTTGTATTGTCGCATGCACAAATGTCAATTCAACAAGGAGGAAATCTCCTACCTGGGATATGTGGTGTCTCAAGAGGATATACGCCCAGATCCCGAGGGGATCGAAAATGTTAAGAACTGGCCTGTACCACAATGCGTAAAGCATGTACAGCAGTTCTTCGGGTTGCCAAACTATTTTCGAAAGTTCATACATGGCTATTCGAAAATGGCTACTCCCTTAACAGACTTGACCAAACAGAACGGCAAGTGGGAGTGGACAACGCAATGTTAAGAGACATTTGAGCATATAAAGGAGTGTTTAACCATAGCTCCATTGCTCAAGATGCCAGACTCTGAGAGGCCTTTTGAGGTCATAGCGGATGCCTCTCAGACTACGGTGGGAGCAGTTCTGATGCAAGATAATCATCCAATCTGCTACGCCAGCAGAAAGTTCCTCCCGGCGGAGTTGAACTATAGTGTGATGGACCAAGAAGCGTTGGCTTCTATTCATGCTGTCCAGTTATGGAGGTGTTACCTTGAAGGAACACGTTTCAAACTAGTGACAGACTATTGTCCATTAACTTACCTTAAGTCACAACCACAACTGAGCCGAAGACAGGCCAGGTGGTCTGAAATCTTACAACAGTTTGACTTTGACTGGGAATATTGTCCAGGGCGAAAGAATGTGGCTGATCCACTCTCTCGCATCCCTCCATCTCCCGACGAACGGGAAGCCAGGAGGAAAAATCAACTGATTGTCTATGGCTTAAGAGTAATACACAAGCGGGGAGATAAGAAAAAGACGGTAGAGGCAGATGATCTGGCCTTCAGGATCCGTCGAGCCTATGGCCAAGATCCCCAGCTTGCGTCTGTAAAATAGCAGCAAGAGATGCGTTGTACAGATGGGTTATGGCTGCGAGGCAAACAGGTATATATACCAGCCAGTCTGCGGACTGAGATCTGCCAGTTGGCTCACGACCATCCAAGTGCAGGACACTTTGGTCAGGCCAAGACTCTGGACTTGGTCCAGAGACATTACTGGTGGCCAGGAATGCAACGAGAAATACAACTATATGTTGACACTTGCCTGGTTTGTCAACAGGCTAAGTACTCTCGTCAAAAGACCCCAGACTTGTTACAGCCTCTGGGCATTCCTGAGGAGCCTTGGACAGAACTGTCCATGGACTTCATTACACAACTGCCAAAAACTAAGGGAGGTCATGATGCTATCGTCGTGTTCGTCAATAGACTGACCAAAATGGTCCGCTTCACAGCCACGACCACCGAGCTCTCCGCAGAAGGAGCAGCTAACCTTTTGGTGCAAAATGTGATAAGGCACCATGGTCTCCCCTCTCAAATAGTGTCCGACAGAGACGTTCGGTTCACTTCCAGGTTTTGCCGGTACCTGGCAGAGAGGTGGAAGATTCAGCTCAACATAAGCACTGCGTACCATCTGCAAACAGATGGCCAGACCGAAGTCATGAATCGGATTCTGGAGGATTACTTACACAGCTATATGCGTTCTGACCATGACGCATGGGATGAACTATTAGCCATGGCCGAGTTTGCAATGAACAACTCGAAAAACAGTTCCACCCAAGAGACCCCGTTCTATTTGAACTGCGGTTGACACCCAAAGAGTCCCTTAGCTCTTGGGGTGCAGATTCGGAAGCCTTAGAAGGGCTATGACAATCCGAATGCCCGTGGCTTGGCAGTGGCCATTGATAGGGCACAACAGCCTTATTTAAGGCATATTGGTACACCCCTCATGGAGGGACTACCAGCTGTGACACGATTTGATCACCATGTCCAATCAGCGCTGAAAGAGGCCAGGGCGTGCTTAGAAAAGGCACGAGATAGGCAGTCAAAGCATGCGGACCGCCATCGGAGGGATGTGTCATTTAACAAAGGAGATGACGTCCTCCTTTCAACACAACATATCACTCTCAAACACCCTGGAACTTGAAAATTATTACCGAGGTGGATTGGGCCCTTCACCATCCTCGACCGGATAGGTCCTATCGCATATCAACTGGAACTTCCGGAAAGCATGCATAAGATACATCCAGTACTTCAGGTATCAAAGATTAAGCCATATAAGGCCAGTGGCAGAGTACAGCCACCTCCAGTCCCTATCAAAATTAAAGGGGAACTGGAATATGAAGTTGAACGTATTTGGATAAAAGAATTAAAAAGCGCGGAAGGCGCCAGAACTCGGTAGAGTATCTCGTCAAATGGCTGGGATACAGACATGAGCATAATAGCTGGGAATCAGCAAAAGCAGTTGCAAATGCACAGGAACTGGTTCAAGCATTTGAAAATGGAAGAACTCCTGTTGTGCATGTGCCAACTAATCGCAGTACAAAATGTACACATTGAAATAAGCTCATATGTGGTTATGTCTTTGATAGGTCCTGCTGAAGTGGGCCCTAAAGCAGATTGGGTACACCGGGCCCCGTACTCATACGCTGTTCGGACATATGAACGCAATGTCCGCAGCTATCTTAAACGAGGAACGTCTGGCCACTGAGCAGCCGCTGATCCAACCTCCGCGAGAGCCCGTCCGTGCAGGTGGGAGAGGACGAGGTCCATATTCGCGAGGTGGTCATGGTTGGGCAGCGGGTGGCCGCATGTACCGGGGTAGGGGACGTGCAGGGTGACCTGCATGTTCCACATCTGTTCCTTTGATGGACATAGGCTGGAAGGTCAGAACATTGCAGCCAGAGTGCTGAATGAAGAGTTTTAATGAGGGTTGTCAAAGGCCGGCAGGTCATGTAAAACAACCACTCTTTCTCTTCACCACAATTGTATGATTATCGCGCAAACTGGGCATGTGGCAAATCGCACAGCCAGTTGCCATGTACATACATAATGTTTTTGCTCCCGTATCCACGCATTGGGACAAGGACGCCCCTTTCCCTGAGGGGGACGAATGTTACGCACACCGGCCTGATGTGGGGGACGCCCTACTAACGGCCCTTGGTGTGGGGGACGCCCTGCCCAAGATAACTATCCTCAACCCATGGTAACCATTCTAGGTATTAGGATACGGGTGTAGGAGGGGTGGTCCCGCCTAGGTCCCCGTAAGGACCTAGGTGCCCGGCGAGGCGGGTCCGCAGCTCAAAGAGGGCAGGAACCCCACACCCACACGCTTTACGTATCACTAACCCAAAAACTTAACAGGCCTTGCAACAGCGCCATTGACGTTTCACAGCACTATAAGCAAAAGGAAACCGTATCATTTGAGCCCGTTGCCATATCTTTTTCAGGCCAAAGTGACTGTAGTGAATGCGCTTCCAATTAACATTGTCAATCTCAGTCTGGCACCCCCAGTTATCATATGCATTCAAAGTATCCCAATGGGATAAAAACATTGGCAACTGAATTTTGCTTCCCTATAATGAAATAGAAGTGCAAATTCCCACCAATATCCCAATTTCCTAAAATCCATCCATACAATATGAGAATGCGCCTATCGGTCTCATTTACCCAAACATTAGGATTGTTCAGTTTTTTGTGCGAGGAATCAGAATCCATGTGCACAACAAGTGAACTTCTCCGTACAATCCATGCACATGACTTCAGCCCATGAACAATGGAATCGATTTCCCCTAAGAATTATGACTCGTGATGCTTTCACTTTGTGTTCTTTTGAAACCCTATCCATACCATTCGACCATTCACATATAAGGCGAAGCCTTGACCCGTACCACCCCAATTGGTGAATAACTCATATACATCCTTTTCAGGCTCATTTCAGGCTTTCATGCATAATTTATGCTCTAAGTGAACTCGCCAAGAGTTGGGCCCACACTTGTCGAAACTCCTGCAAAATAGTATCCCAATTCTGCACCACATTTCCCTCTTGTAGAAGATCATAGTAGGGTTGCAGAGCTTGTGCCATATGTGGCACAAATCCCCTCAAGGCATTCAAAATTCCAAGTACAGTTTGGAGATCTTTCTTACTTGTAATATTCGGCAGATGTTCCATTTGCTTGGTAACATAAGAGCGCATACTGATTGAATCCCCAGAAATATCAAAACCCAAAAATTTCACTTCACGCTTTCGAAATTGCATTTTTGCACTATTCACATGAAAGCCAAAGGCTTCTAAACGCTCAAGAACTGCCAGTTGCACGGTTGCCTAGTTAGTCGCGATAACTTCAAGGCAATTTTGGCGAATTTGCCAAGCTTTGCTTCTCATACAAATGGGCTCTTATGAAGGCACCACTCTACTGATGTGCAAAATACCTTAATGCAATCAGCTTATCCACCAACGACACCACTTCACATTAAACCATATCCTCTTGTGGTAGGCAGGTGACAGATCACCAAAGCAACGTAGAGATAACCAGAAAACAACTCGTGATGGTCGCTTGGCTGTCGCCAGCAATTACAGATAGTGCACAGTTCTATAATGGGCAGAATGAAGCTCTACACATGGATGCTCAACAGCCTGTCTGCCTAAAACAACTTGGAGGCCACAACAGTGACGTGTGCATCATTTCTCACAATGAGCGCCACACAACCGAGACGTAGACCACTCAGATCAGGTTTATGAGACTGCCAATATCACCACAAACCACCAATTGGTGCCTATTTTTGGCAGGCCAACATTAGCACCCTCAAAGCAACACTGAAACTAGTAGAGCAATGATTTGTAAAGGTCGCCTGACCATTGCAAATAGGTCCTGACTGATCCACAGCTTGGCAAAGTGTAGAGCAACCTGTTGCATATCAAAGCCTCATATATTGCTACACCAAAACGATATGCAAACGGTAAAAACGACCTGCACACATTGTGCCAGACGCTATAGTACACGTTTAGGGCAGCACCACTCGGTGTGTGTCCTTCGCTCGCTTGGCAAACCCATGAGATGGGCGTTCAAGTCAAAGGCTGGGTTCTGACAAGTCAAAAACCCGAGCGCCGAAGTGCTATGGGGGTGGCACGCAGTGCCGGCACCGCCTGGGGACGAGAGGCCTTGGATGGCCGCTAAAAGTGCCCATTTTGGCTGATTCAGCCTTGGAGAAATGGGTATTATAAGCTCCGCCCAAAGCAATAAAGCGGTGTCCCCAAACAACAACAAACCGAATTTGCATACTTATCTTTGCCCATGTTGTTTGAGATACCACCCTATTTCAAACAGAATCTTGGAATATTCCACATCAAATCTCTTCACCAATCTATATCTCGTCACGTACTCCAAGTGTCTAGTACACCCTATTGGGGCACCCACGGACCACGTTGTGCCTTAGTACCTTAGAACAACCACCCGCTGGCCACATGACATGGCAAGATATCCACCGTTGAGGTCATGCCGTCACATTCCAAATGTTTGAAAAGTGGGCCTATATCAAACAAGCCATAACTTTTTTATTAAATGTCCAAATGTGAAGGTTAGAAGCTCATTGAAAAGCTATTTTCCTCGACATTAATAAATATTCATCATAACATCAAACTACATAGGCAAATCCTATAAATCACCCGAATGACAGAAACTGCCATATTGACCTGACCTTCTTGTGCATGCCATTCCAACCTAGCCGCAACAAAGATAACCAACTGCTGTAGAAATATCCATTTTTTTATTTTTTATAAAATTTTCAGTATCCGATCAAACAAATTATATAATATAACTAATAATTTGATATAAATTGTATATGTCCAATCCAAAATACCCTAAAGCATTCAACACAATGTCCCAATCAGCATACAAAACTCCATCAAAACATCCTCAAAATCTATTTTTGTCTTGTTCACTTTTTATTGAGCAACTTTACTCATCATTTTGGTGATACTGCACATTCATGGGGGTTCCAGTTCCAGCCATGATGATACGAAAAGGTTGTGGGTATAGGGCTCTTGCCCTCTTTGAGCCGCGGACCCGACTCACCGGGCATCTAGATCCTTACGGAGACCTAGGCGGGACCACCTCGTTCTACTCCCGTATCCTAATAACTACAATGGTTACAATAGGATGAGGAATAGTTATCATATCTTGGGCAGGGCGTCCCCCACACTAAGGGCCTTTAGTAAGGCGTCCCCTACATCAGGCCGGTGCGTGTAATATTCGTCCCCCTCAGGGAGTGGGGCGTCCTTGTCCCAATAAGTGAATATGGGAGCAGAACTATGTGTATGCTATAAGTTGATGTTTACGTAGAAATTGGTTGTGCAACTTGCCACATGACCAGTTCACGTGGTTGCACTGCAACTGCGATGAAGAGAAAGAGTGTTATTACATGACCTATTTGTCTGCGGATAACCTTCATTAAAACTCTTCCTTCAATACACAGGCTGGAATGTTTAGGTTGCCTATAATGTACAAATTTTATTCTATGACCTGTCGGCCTGCGATCAGCGACGAAACATAGGAAACATGCAGGTCACCCTGCACGTCCCCTAGCGTGGCCCCCGCTGGCCATCCAACCCCGACCGCCCCGAGGGTGCGGAGGACGTCATCCCCTTGCACGTCCACGACCATGGGCTCGAGGGGGGTTGACAAGAGGGCCGTCGCTCTCCACTCTCTCCCCATTCAGAATCACAATGGACACAGCATTAGAGGTGGCCACCCGGATCCGTTAATAGCGGACAGAGGTTAATTTCCGTTAATTTTCCGTTAATTAACGGAAAATTAACGGAAATTAACCTCTGTCCGCTATTAACAGATCCGGGTGGCCACCTCTAGCATTCATATGTCCAAACTGTGTGCGAGAACGGGGCCCGGTGCACTCAGTATTTTTCTGGGCCCATTTCAGCATGGCCTGTCATATGCACAATCACACACAAGCTCATTTCAGTGTGTAATTTTTGTACTGCGATCAGTTGACACATCCGCAACAAGAGTTCTCCCATTCTCAAATGCTTGAAATAATTCCTGTGCATTTGCAACTGCTTTTGCTGATTCCCAGTTGCTATGCTCATGGCCATAACCCAGCTATTTGACAAGGTACTCTATGGAGTCCTGTCGCCGGCCACGCTTTTTAATCCTCTTATCCAGGATGCGTTCAACTTCATATTCCAGTTCTCCTTCGATTTCGATAGGAACTGGGGGTGGTTGTACTCTGCCACTGGCCTTATATGGCTTAATCTTTGATACATAAAACACTAGATGTATCTTATGCATGCTTCCCGGAAGTTCCAGTCGATATGAGACAGAACCTATCCAGTCGAGAATGGTGAAGGGCCCAATCCACCTCGGTAATAACTCCCGAGTTCCAAGGTGTTTGAGGGTGATATGCTATGTCGAAAGGAGGATGTTATCTCCTTTATTAAAAGACACATCCCTCCTATGGCGGTCAGCATGCCTTGACTGCCTATCTCGTGCTTTTTCTAAGCATGCCCTGGTTTCTTTTAGCGCTGACTAGACACGGTGATCAAATCTTGTCACTGCTGGTAATCCCTCCATGAGGGGTGTATCAGTATACCTCAAATAAGGCTGTTGTGCCCTATCAATGGCCACTGCCATGCCGCGGGCATTTGGATTGTCATAGCCTTTCAAAGGCTTCCGAATTTGCACCCCAAGAGCTAAGGGACTCTTTGGGTGTCGACCATAATTTAAATAGAATGGGGTCTCTTGGGTGGAACTGTTTTTCGAGTTGTTCATTGAAAACTCGGCCATGGCTAACAGTTTATCCTATGCGTTTTGGTCAGAATGCGTGTAGCTGCATAAGTTATCCTCCAGAATCCGATTCGTGACTTTGGTCTAGCCATCCGTCTGCGGATGGTACGCAGTGCTCATGTTGAGCTGTATTTTCCACCTCTCTGCCAGGTACCGGTAAAACCTGGAAGTGAACCGAATATCTCTGCCGGACACTATAGTAGAGGGGAGACCGTGGTGCCTTATCACATTCTGCACCAATAGGTCAGCTGCTCCTTCCACGGAGAGCTCAGTCGTTGTGGCTGCGAGGCAAGCCATTTTGGTCAGTCTGTTAACAAATACGACGATAGCATCATGACCTCCCTTAGTTTTTGGCAGTTGAGTAATAAAGTCCATGGACAATTCAGTCCATGGCTCCTCAAGAATGCCCAGAGGCTATAGTAAGCCTGGGGTCTTTTGATGAGAATACTTAGCCTGTTGACAAACCAGACAAGTATCAACATGTAGTTGTATCTTTGGTCGCATTCCTGGCCACCAGTAATACCGCTAGACCAAATCCAAGGTTTTGGCTTGACCAAAGTGTCCAGCACTTGGATGGTCATGAGCCAACTGGCAGATTTTAGTCCTCAGACTCTTCGGTATATATACCTACTTGCCTTGCAAACCATAAACCGTCTGCACAGCGCATTTCCTACTGCTGTTTAATATACTCAAGCTGGGGATCTTGGCCATATTAAGAAGTGTTTGACTACCGCTCCATTGCTCAAGACGCCAGACCCTGAAAGGCCTTTTGAGGTCATTGCAGATGCATCTCAAACTGCTGTGGGAGCGGTTCTGATGCAAGATAATCATCCAATCTGCTATGCAAGTAGAAAGTTCCTCCCAGCGGAGTTGAACTATAGCGTGATGGACCAAGAGGCTCTCACTTTGGTTCATGCTATATAGTTATGGAGGTGTTACCTTGAGGGAACACGCTTCAAACTAGTAATGGACCATTGTCCGTTGACTTACCTTAAGTCACAACCACAATTGAGCCGAAGACAGGCTAGTTGGTCAGAGATATTACAACAATTTGACTTTGACTCGGAATATCGCCTAAGGCAAAAGAATGTGGCTGACCCACTCTCTCGCATTCCTCCCTCGCCTAATGAGCAGGAGGCCATGAGGAAAAGTCAATTGGTTGTTTGTGGCTTAAGAGTAATGCACAAGCGGGGAAAAAAGAAAAAGACAAAAGAGACGGTAGAGGCAGAAAATCTCGCCTCCAAAATCCGCCAGGCCTATGCTCAAATGTCGATTGACATTTTGCGGTCCACTCCCACTTGCCATTTTGTTTGGTCAAGTCCGTCAAGGGAGTTACCGTTTTCAAATAGCCCTGAATGAACTTTTGAAAATAGTTTGCCAACCCAAGGAACTGTTGTACGTGCTTCACACACTATGGTACAAGCCAGTTCTTCACCTTCTCAATCCCTTCAGGATCTGGACGAACCCCCTCTTGAGACATGATATGTCCCAGATAGGAGATTTCCTCCTTATTGAATTGATACTTGTGCATACGACAGTACAGTTTCTGCTGTCGTAGCATGTCCAACACCTGACAAAGGTGTTTTAGGTATTCTTCAGCAATTTGGCTAGACACTAGGATGTTATCCAGGTAAACCAAAACGTGTTTGCCAATTTGATCACCAAATATATGGTGCATCATCTGCCGGAATATTGCAGGGGCATTAGCGAGTCCAAAAGGAAGTACCTTAAACTCGTATAGACCCAATGGCGTCACAAAAGCCGTTTTGGCACAGTCTGCCTTATCGATTTGAAGTCGATAGTACCCCAGTTGCAAGTCTATGGCCGAGAAAATCTTGGCTCCTTGCAGTTGGTCCAAAAGGGTGTCTATTCGGGGAATTGGCCACTTGTTCTTAATAGTGTCTTTGCTCAGTGCTCAATAGTTAGTGCACATTCAGAGACTGCCGCCTGGCTTTGGTACAAAGAGTACCGGGGCCCCAAAAGGGCTGCTGCTCTCTATAATAAGACCTTTTCTCAACAAGTAATCCACTTGTAACCTGATCTCGTCCATTTCTTTTGGACTGTACCGGAAAGCTGGTCGCTTTACCGGTTTGGTGCCTTCTTCAAGCGGAATGGTCAACGCCACTCCCCAATCTAGGGGAAGGCCCTCATGGAGTTCATCAGGAAAAAGATCCTTGTACTCCTCCAAGAGGGATGTGATTTGTGCTGGGTTCATGGAATGTGATATGGTCTCTCGACTTGAAGTGGCCAAAGGGCCTGGTGCGTCCCCCTCAGAGAGATCGCCGACCCGGCGAACCAAAACCAAATGGAGAGAGGATCCCCGTTGGTAGGCCAGACGAGCATAACCGAACAAACACAAATGACCCAACCGACGAGCAGGCGAAGGTAGGGAAGGGGGGACCCGTGAAGAATTGTGAAGGGTGAATTCGCAGCCACGGGAAACCACACGAATATGCATGTGACGATAATCAATGACACCGGCGTGCTCATAGAGCCAATTATTACCAAGAATGATATCATAATTGTCAGACAGGTCAATGACCACACAGCGAACAATGCCCTTGTAACCCTGAATGGTTAAGGGCACATCGACCACTCCCAAGGAGGGAAGGGAAGATCCATCGGCCAGGAAGACTTCAGCCTCCGGCGGAGAGGAGTCCACACGGAGAGGTGTGGAGAACTCCATGGGATCCACAATACGATGAGTGGCTCGTGCCAACTGCTGGATGCGGTGAAGGCAACGAAGCTATCGATTCAATGCCAAATGTGGTTGCCTAGGCATTAAGCCTAACCGACGACAATATGTTGGGTTTATATAGGCAGTGCCGGTCGCCCCCGTATCAAAGAGGATAGACACTGGCTGGTGCCATATGTGACTGGTAAAGGTCAAACGAGGGTGGTCTTGAGAGACCCCTCGAATGCGGTGTCCCGCTGGTCCCTCAGGGGGTTGATAATGCACATTGACCGGTCAAGGGATGCCGGGTATCTCCTTGCGATCTGGACGATCCTCGCACGGTTGGGTAAACAACCGGGTACCCTTTGGGTAATGGATTAGGATGCGCATCTGGCGCAACCTAGGATCGTCTAGGAAAGTCCGCTAAGTGGGTAAAAGAATGCACGCTCCAACTTGTTGTGGAGCCTTTGCTCTTTCAGCAAAGTAATGATCTAAGAATGGCCCAGCATTCTTAAAAAGTGGATTGATCCACACAAATTCATGAGATTATGGTTTTGTCAAGAAACTGGTATCTCGTAAACAGTATCGTGCACAAAGTGTGTTATCCCGTTGAGGTTAGAATAGGCATCCAGTGTAAACTAGTGGGAAATCAATGATTGAATGTATTTGAAGTGCACAAAACTCAATATGCGATCAGAATGATCCATATCACTCTGCAGACCCTCTCGCGTTTTCTCAGGCTGTGCATTCGTTTGGTGAATTTTCATCACATGATTGACAGTAGTTTGCAACGTTTTCAGTTTAGGAACTGTAACCACTAGTGCCACATTTTTTTGCACATCCATGGGTGCTATCAGAAGCTTAGCATTGTTCACATTATCTCTTCATGCTGTTAAACATAATGCATGTAAATCCTTGCGCAATAATCTCACAGGCCGATTTGGGCGCACTTGCATGGAGGGTAGCGTCCCATGGCCCGGACAATCACCATCTGAGAGGTGGCCAGCATAGAAGGGTTTGAAACATCGAAAACACCTTCCAGCTCACTTCAACACCTCTATCGTCATGTCGCATAACTGCGACCGATTGGTGACCGGCTTCCCCTCCATGGGATCGCCAATGTCTGCGTGGGGCTCATAGACACGATCACCATAAGTCTGTGAGCCATTCTTTACGTCAGCATGAGAACCTTTAGAAACCAGTCCCCCCTCGACCTTTTGGCCTGTTGTACAATATGGGCTTTCCCCAATTATCCACTCGCAAAGCATGGTGCTTGTGAATAATCTTGTTAGGGGCAAGGCGGTTACTCGTATTCGGTTTGCCATTTCGGCCTTCATTTCGACGTGAGCCAGATGCCTTGTATTCCTGGTCATATATTGGGCCCACTTTATACAAATGAGCTCTCAGGCTTGCATATGCGGCCCACTGCTCATCATCTTTATTTAGCAAATATTTTTTTTATATCTGGACGGAGTCCAGTATACAATACATGTAGCTTGGAAAAGTTATCCAGATCGTTCTCACACTTGAGAAACATCTGTTCCAAGAGCTGCATGTATTTAATGGTATCGGGACCCGAGGTCCCTGCCTTTGTAAAGGCTGCTATCTCAGACCTAATGTCAAAGTTTGAGCATTTGTGATCGTAAAGTGTCTCCATGCCATACTTAAATTGTTCCCATGACAGTTGAAATTCTGGTTGCAAGAGCACTTCAGCCTCAATGGTAACCCCCCACAAGTGGCCAAGTTGGGCAAGCAAGCCATGGTTTACTGTCTCCTCCAGAGTATTCAATGCTATCCATCCCCGCTGTGATCGGGGTGCCATAGTGGTTTTGAAATACATGATGATTTCCTGCAACCACTTTGTTACAGAAATATAAGGGGGTATAGTTAATTATGACCAGAATAAAGTTGAATATACGGATTAGTGGAAATGGACCATCTATATGGGTTGCTTATTTCTTATAGATATTCCTAGCCTGTTTGTTTGCCTTATTCCCCTTAGAAATGACTATTCTATGGTTAGAGGTAGTCCTTGTACTTAAGGACCGGCCAAGGGGATTGGCCTGGCTGGGAATAGCGACCCAGGGGGTCTGAATGGGTATGGTGAACTGATATTGGGTATATGACATTGTCGTGTATTACTAATGTCTATACTTTACGGGTGATTGGTTTTGATTGGACCAATCACGGGAGAGTAAAGGGGGTTGGTCTGCCCCCTGTGTCTGTAATCGTTTGGTTCCTGCTCCTGCGCCCCCAGGCCACGAGGCCGGGTGGCTACGCCGCACGGCTCGGGCCGGGGCGTCCCATTGTGTGACCACACCCCCACACGGCAGGCCTGTCGGACGCGTTCCAGGGCCCACCATGCATAATTGAGGCAACGAGCACCCCGACATCCGGGGTCCCCGACGAACCCCGAGGACCGGTGACGGCACCGGGTGCATGCGAGCAGCCAGAGGCAGAAGGGACCAGACGGGGGCGGCATCATGTGGCCGGCTCCCGCGCAACACACTTGGTCAAAGCCTGCTTGTCTTCATTCCATTTGGGGGGTTTCATGCCTTGACTATTCATCTTAGGCATGCTCACTTGAGGTTCCCTTTCGGGATGCAAATACACAGGGGCAAAAGGCACGCCATGCGCTGCCGTCAGATACCCCTGGCCCATGTATCCAGGCCCCATGGGGTCATAGTTGGCTGGCAGCAGCGGTGGCCCATCCACGGCCATGTGCAGCCCCTCAGCTACTAAAGCCAACCATTCCTGATGCGGTGGCTCAGGGGCCTGCATAAAGCACGGCGGGTGCCCCATCACTCCTTCAAACTCCCCCGACTCAGCCAGATGGGAGGATTCTCCATATGTCTGTGATGGGACCACCTACTGCATCGGGCTGGTGCCACTTGCTATACCCTTTTGGGCTGCTGATACTGATGTGCCACCTGTGGCTGCGGGTAGTATGGCGCCTGGTAGGCCGCCGGATCTTGACCAAAAGGAGACATCTCCTGCAGCCTCTGAATTTTCTGCTACGTATTTTGCAGCGGAGGCTGTGTTCTGCTTGGCCCAATTTGGCCCATGGTGAAGGGCACTGCCGGTTGTCTTGACGCCATCCTTGGCTGGGGTGCTGGACGAACTGGCGCTGAGGGACCAGCCGGCATTGAAGGGCTAGCTGGTATAGGCACAGTCCCCTCCTCCGGGACTCGCCGGCCCATCCGTTGGATGGCCTGCCACTTTGTAGCTGCGTCATGGCCCTCAGGCACATGTATACCCAACGCTGTTTGCTGCGCGCCGAACAAGTCACACAATTTGGCTGGGGTGCACTGCAAAGCGTCTAGGGGGACTGATGCACAATACAGAGTCCGTCCACCACTCGGATGGTAGTACCCCTTGTAGTACACACTACCGAAGGGGTTATGAAACGCCCCGAGCGTGTCCCAAAACCCATGGGAGTCTTGTATCACAGGTGCATGCACCATGGGAGTGGGCCCTCTGAGCATTTTGCATGGCCCTCTGGCCCGGCCATATCCCACATCATGCTATTGTGTTCTGCACTGCTGGTACCCTGGATCAGGCTTCCCCTGCAGGTAAACAATTCCCTGGGTTCCTGTCCAGGACTGTTCTCCCCAATGGGAGGCCCTTTGGGCTATTGGCCGGTACGCCGGGATTTCTGAAACTATAGGAACTCGGTGTAATCCTCTTCACCCATCATGGCCAGCAGTCGGGCAGTCTTATCAGCTTCTACCCTCACCTTTTCCAATGCTGTTTCCTGCCTTTTCACAGTAGCATAAACTTCCTTCCTCTCTAGAGGAATAGGATCGGCCGGTGTGCCTGCTGATCTGAGATACACAACTTTGTCATTTGTCACCAGCAGAATCTCCAATTTCTGCATGAGCATGCAAATGTGTACTCTCAACAGGATTTACAGGAGTCACTGCATCAGCAATGTTATCTGGATCTTTTCTCTAGGTTCCTTGGGGTTCCTCCCCTGCCTTTTCAGGCTACTTCTTGGCCTTTTCAGGTTGTTTCTTCTCTTTTGATAGCTTCGCCTCCTTCACAGGGGGCTTTGCCTTCTCTGGTGGTCTTGCCTCCTCGGACGACGGCGATGCCTTGTCAGGCTGTTGTTTGCCAAATCAAGCTGGTCGGTTCATGCCACTGCTACTTCCACTCGATTCGTTAGCCCATCTAGCCGTTTGTTGAGGTCGGCTCCTTTCAAGCTCAGCGAAAGCTTGAGCTTGGGTGGCTGGTTCCAGCTCATCGGCTCCTTTTTGCACCTCGAGGCGTTGCGCCTTTTGGCTGCCACTTGTGGAGAAAAATCGCTTGATCTCAGCCTTGTGCTGGCGTTTATGAGCTTGTCTATGCTCATATTTCTCGGGATTCAACTGTCTATCCCGCTCACACCGTAAAGCCCTCAGCTCTTTGCGCTGGCTGGCTTTTCGAGCTTTTCACTCATCCAATTTCTTCGCATGGGCAAAACGATCCCGGTTACGAATATGTCGTCTCTCTTTTTCTAGTATATGCACTTGTGCCCGCGTTGACATATCTCCTAACAATGGGGAGGCGCATGACGAAAACGACAATTCAGAGATCTCTTCCCACCATTCGTGGGGATCGTTGGGGTCCGGTCTTTCTGGAGTTTCCTCGCTCAAATCCCATGGCTCCGGGATATGCCTGAGCGCAAAGGCCATCTTTTCAGGCCAATTCAGGTCCTCTTTGGCAATTTGATCTGCCATTCCAGGACCATACCACCTCTGGATCCTCACCAGTCTTGCGGTGGTTAATCTTTCACCAAATTTTCAGCAGCCATTTGCCAGCCTTCATCCAGATCGTCAATTCGATCACTGTGGAACCTGGTCCTCCTAGCTCAGCATGGTGGCTTCCAGCTATATGGTTCCCTAGTGTCTGGGATAAACTCTAGCACCCTGGAACTCTCTTCTGGTTCCCGCTCCGGCAATGCAGGTCTTTGGGGACTCTATTCTAGACCTCTCGGCCTGCCCAGACCTGGTCTGCATACAACGCAAGCGCTTTCTGTGAGCGACTCTTTGCTACTCTTTTCCGGTTCACTGGGTGTCCTTACGTGCACCTGTGACCTGACCCGTTGCTCCGGGGTCCTGGCCGTTTGGCCTGCGATCTTCCTCACTGGATCTGAGGTCCGGGCCTTTCGGCCTGATTTTGAAATTGTCCAAGTTCTCTGCACTGGCTCACCTGGCGACGGGCTCTTTCATTTAGCCCGGGGCTTGCTGACTGTCTTCCAATCGCCCTCCGCTTCTGGAATCATTAGCATCTGGTATCCTGTCGGACTGGTGGCCCTTTCGGGTTGTTTCGCCGGTTGTGAGACTTTCTCCTCTGCCTCGCGTGCCCGCATCTTCTGCCTCAGCCATCGGGTGGTCATGCTCCTCTGGCTCCGCTTGACCCGACGACGCACCAGCAGGGTCCTTTCGGACTCCCTCCATCTCTTGGCCCTTTCGAGCTGTGGTTTCCTCACTGGCCGAACTTGCCGGGGTCCCCTCTCGGGGTGCATCTTCGCCCATGGATTCGGGCGTGCCCTCTTGAGCTGTGGGGTCCGTTTCCTAAGCCTCCATTGAGGAGGCCGGGGAAGAGGCCCGGTTCCTCGTGCTTCCTCTCGTGCCCAGTCGAAGACGTGGTAGCCACCCACAGGTGGCTCCAAAACCAAATGATACAAAAAGGTTGTGGGTGTGGGGCTCCTGCCCTCTTTGAGCCGCGGACCCGCCTCGCCGGGCACCAAGGTCCTTACGGGGACCTAGGCGGGGCCACCCTGTCCTACTCCCGTATCCTAATAATTGTAATGGTTACAATGAGGTGAGGAATAGTTATCATATCTTGGGCAAGGCGTCCCCCACACCAAGGGCCATTAGTAAGGCATCCCCTACATCAGGCCGGTGCGCTCAATAGCACCACCAGAAACACACACACGTTCAATTGTTCGTCTTTGTTCCATTCACCTGTTCGCTTCCCATGCCAAGGGTGAATCACCCCGGGGTCACAACGCTCCATCACCCAACATTCCGTTTGACCTGCCAGTCCCTAAGTCAAGCCATACCCTACCTCAGACCCAATGGCACCCATGCTATTGTGTTTAGAAGCACGGCAACCCTTAGTGGTTCATCGTTTCCCTAATAATCTACACTATTCTCACCAGTGGAAATGACCATGTTTGCGATGCCATGCCATCACAGCATCACGATGCTTTGTGATGCTAACTTTGTGCATCGCAGTTGTTTCCATAACAAAGTTGCCATTGGGAATGCATCTACAATGCCTTAACGTCCATCGCCAAAATAGAATGGATGTTGTGGTGCTTGTTGCAATGATATCCGTGATGCTGAGGCATCCATTGCACAACCGACCAACCTGGGATGGTTGTTGTGGCGCCTGTTGTAATGGCATCCACAACGCTCGCACACAACTGTCGTGCATCTGACTAACTTGGAATGGCTGTTGCGGTGCCTGTTGCAATGGCATCCGCAATGCTCATGTCCCCACCGTGCATCTCTGACCGACTTGGGGTGGCTGTGGTGGCAGCTGTTGTGATGGAATCCACGATGCTCTGGCGCCCATCGTGCATCTGATCGACCTGGGATGGCTGTTGTGGTGGTTGTTGTGATGGCATCCGTGATGGTGATGCACCTATCCCCCATCTGACTGAACTGCGATGGTAGTTGCAATGGCTGTTGTGATGGTATCCGCGATGCCCTCCGGCAGAATACGCGAGCCAATATTGAATTCAAATATCGAAGTTGTGATAGTTGCCACGATGCCATGTATGATACCCTCCACCGTGCCATCCCCGCCACGTCCTTTCTGCCCCTCTGCTTCCTTGCCCTGCCCTACAAAATGCCACTTGCAATGGCACCAAGAGATGGACGGGACGGTGTCTGCAATGCACAAGGGTCGCCGTGAGATGCAGGTCGCGATGGTGTCCATGATGCCACCCAATCTACCGCTTGTGACCCGGTGAGAATGGACAGGTCACTCCATGGACACGTCACTCCGCGATCTCGCTGGGCAACACAACAGGTCTACGCGTCCTATAGTGATTGAGGCGTTCAAATGGAAGCTTCCTACCTAGTCATCTGTTTGCGGAGCTGCCTGCCCAATTCTGAATGAGCTATCATCTGAAGGGCAAGGTTGGTCCTCCCTGCAGTGCAAAGACATCACCTTGGCAAGGATCAGAGTGTCTCAAGGTAAACGCATTAGACAAATGGAAGCATATGGCCATGGACTTGTGGACGCTTGTTCTTGTTGGCTCAATTGCTCATGAATGAATGGCAAGGTCAGATCCCCATATAGCATTGGAAATCATAAGGTTGATGCCAGAATGGGCTGCAAGAAAGCCATATTGTTTGTGCTTGAGAGTGTGGGCAGCTCCTGGATCTGTGGCATGGCAGCCAGTGCAACCATGATATCATTTGCATCACTGCCTTGGTGTGCAAATGTTGGTAGGGAGAATAAAATGGGCTTTCATCTACATGATAGTGGTACAGTGGTAAAAGAGCAGCAACCCCCACATCCAGCTTTAAACATTGTTGCCATCAGCTTGAATCGCCTGGTCACCCTATGGAATGCGATGTTGAGTGTGATGAATAGTTGTAGTTTTGAAACATATATGTTCTTTGACAATCTGTAATGTCAATGCTGATACGCTGGCCTTGCTGCATCACTTTTCGGTGCAATATTTATGATTGAATCAATAAATGACTCAATTAATGAATAAGTCAATAATTGGGTTATGCGTCCTGCATTATGCAGTCACACGCATCAATGCTTGTCTGTACTGACATCAGATGTGATAGATTCTATCAGTGGCATTTGAACATGCGCTGAAGACTTGCAGGGCAATGTGGTGTGGTTTCGGTTCGATGCAGGCGAGGCTCCCGCCGCGGCGCCCAATTCGGCCCGGATGGGCCTCCTCCGCTAGATGACCAGCGAGCTGTCTGGGGCGCTCGCTCCTTCGGGGTGCGCAGTGTGGGCCCAGGCCTGCGGATGGCCAGGTGCAGGGCGGCCGTGCACGCAGTGGGTGTGAGGCACCGTGCAGCTCGCGGGTGTAGCCGCTGGGTGCGCGAGTGGGCGAGAGAATGGAGAATTACAATCTGACAAGTGGTTACCCCTTTGTGGGAGTGGCCCCTGCGCGGATCACGTGACAATGCAATGTACGGGCCCAACGATAGTATCTCATCCCCCGATACGGTACAGGAAAGGGAGTCTAAAGTATACTAGATATATATCTACCAATAACTCCTCTACTGCTAACCCAATTGAGGCGGTTCAAGAACCTATGAGTTCCTAATGGACTCTACTTTTATATGAAATATTCAATCATATTATTCATTATACTTGTTGTGCGGCAGCGCGCAACAGGGGGTGAGAGAAGCCTGCCAGTGCGGGCGCTCGAAGGCCATTAAGCCGGGACCCAACACCGGACCCCAAGTACTACGTACTTGGGGCCACACCCGAGCGCCGGTACCTGGGGGTACCCCAGGTACCGGTGGCCACCGCCCTAGTACCGGTGTAGCAACCCTAACCCCTACACTATCGTAACCGTAGCCCTATTTGGGTTGGTTATTGTAGGGGGTTGTCGATACCCCCGGGGACCCCCCCCCCCCGTAGTCGCGACCCGCGACGTCAGACCGCGAGTGTGCCGGGAGGGTTGGACGTCTGAAGGGAAGCCAGAACGTGGCAACCCAACGCGAGAAGCGGGAGATACTATGGGAGGGGAGGCGCCGTATTTCTAATGGGCGGGGCTAAGAGAGTGTGGGGGCTGCACGAAGGCCTAAGATGAGGTGAGGTGAGAGGAGGAGGGCCATGGAAAACTCCAGGGCTCACTGAATGCACTAAATGCCTCAAGGCATAATGTAAAAGAAATGAGCATATCCGCTGAAGCAGAGTGAAAACGGCAGCGGCTGCATCACAGGACACCGGCGGGGAGCAGCATGCAGCCCTGGCCAGCAGAGGATAATGAAGGCCAGATGGGGCCACCCCGGAAGGACCGCACGGGTGCGCGCGAGGTGCGCCAAGGGTACGGCCCATGAGAGACGCAAAGGCCACCTGTCGCATGCAGAATCTCAAACACTCGGTGAGGAGCATACCGGGAGAAGAAAGTGAGTGGGGAAATGGCCCCGGAACTAAAATAGTCTACCGGAGATGGTTTGGGAGATCAAGGGGAGTGTAAGGTGGATGGACAAGTGAAGCCCAAACCGCCGTAAAGTGCCCCTCAAGAAGAAGAGTGAGGGTGAGACTGCGAATAAGAGGGGAGAAGGAAGCCTGAACCGCCCCCACAATGGAGCCAAGAGGTAACAAGGGCGTGATGAACAAAGCGAGGGGCGCAGCATGTCTAGCAACCCTCAGACAACTCCTTGAAAACTCAGACGTGATACCTCAGACCTGTACAAAGCATGAGACAATACGGGCACTTATAGGCAATAAGACGGACGCACGCCGCAACCCCTGGACAGCCAGAAAGGGGAGGGCAACGAAACAAAACAAAGGAAGAATGCCCCCCAAAATACCCCACAGGGGGGGGGGGGGGGGGTGTCAAGCAGCCAGCCGAGCCAGCCAAAGCATGAGAGGGAACCATCGACGTCCCGCAAGCGACCCCCCCGGTGAACAGCAGGGAAGGGTGTGCAGGCTCATCCAGCCGGAGAGGAGGGCTGCAAAACAAGGCACAAAAAGAAGGGCTCAAGAGGGGCATGTGGACCAGCCAAGGGCTAGGTCGCAGACAATGGAGGGCGCCGGAGCGGCGGCTGGAATGCCTCCTTAGGAGGACGAATGAGCGAAGGGTCCTGCTGAGCCTGGAGCGCGAAGCGCTGCAACGCTTCCTCACAGAGGGTGAGGTTGCGGAGAGGCTCCCAAGAATTGTGACCCATGTCATAACCCTTCCATTTAACCAAGTAGTAGGGCTGACTGGTTTGGCCACGCCAGACTGTGGTCTTCTGGAGGAGGGCCTCGACCTCATACTCGAGCTCTGCATCCAAAAGAACAGGGGGAGGGGGAGGCGGCAACACCGAATGGCCCTGGATGTACCGGCAAAGCAGCGAGACATGGAAGACTGGGTGCAGCCAGCGCAAGCCGATGGGCAGATCCAGCCAGATCCAGCCAGAAGGCGACAGGGTTGATGCACGTATGAATCCGAAATGGGCCCAGCCACTTGGGCAGGAGCTTTTTGGTACCGGGGTGTTTCAAGTGGAGGTTCTGGGTGGACAAAAGCACCAGATCCCCCACCTGAAATGACTCTGCCTTCCGGCGAAGATCTGCCCAGTGCTTCATGCGCTGTTGGGCATTCTGCAAACACTGCTTGGTGCGGCATAACGCGGATTCCCAATCCTAGAGGAAAGCAGGCACACCAGGGATTTGAGGCAAGTGGGCTTGAGCCCAAGCCTTGGTGGGCCGATGCTGGGGGCTGCGGCCATTGTTGCAAAGGGGCAGCAAGGTGCGTTGTTTGAGAGGCAGCGACTGAGAGAAAGGAGTCTGAGGATGACGCCTATAGTTGAGAAAGAATGGGGAGAACCCTGTACTCTCTTGTTTTGCATTATTGATTGCAAAGACTTTGCAAGAGTCATAATAAGAGTTTGCAATGCAAACTCAGCGCAAGAGAGGAGGCGATCCCAGTCAGTATGTGCAGCCCCAATATACTGCCGCAGCATGTCCTCCAATGTGCGGTTCGTGCGCTCCATCTGCCCATCAGTCTAGGGGTGATAGGCAGAGGAGAGGTGAGACTGCATGCCAAGGCGGGACAACAAGGCCTGCCAGAAAGCCGAAGTAAATTGAGGATCCCGATCCAAGATGATGGATTCGGGAATCCCATGGTAACGATGAACACGCTCCATGAAGATGTCGGCCAGACTAGCCGCATCAATTGCGCTGTGGGTGGGCTTAATATGGACCATTTTGGTCAAGCGATCTATAAAAATGATGATGGCATAATAGTGAGGGAAAGAGGTGGTGCGAGGGAGCTGAACAATCAAGTCCATAGAAACGCTGGCCCACTCATGATCCGGAATGGGGAGAGGCTGCAATTCCCCCGTGGAGGGACCGGCACGAGGCTTGGAGACCTGGCAGGTATGACACCCTGCCACAAACTCCGCAATGTCCCTACGGCTGTGGGGCCAGTAATAATACCGGTAAACAAAATCAACCGTCTTCGTCTCCCCGAAGTGACCGGCATAGGAGAGACAGTGACCCGCCTCCATGATGCACAAACGCATAGAAGGAGGCATGAAGACCTGATCGCCGTGGTACCAAAGGGCGCCATGGCGGACCAACCGATAGTGAGCGGTATCGCGCTGTAGATTAGCGTGATCCACACAGGCGTCCACCAGATCCTAAGCGAGGCCGGTGAGGTGCTGACCGGTGCAGGAGGGCCGAGGCAAAGCCGCAATGAACACAACCAGAGGAGGGGCGGCCGGGGTGGGTGCGGAGGGCGACGCTGGTATGGCAGAGGAGTCGTCGGTCGGGTCAAGGGCCGGATGCCAACTCAAGGGGTTGGCGCAGTTGATTTTGCCAGGGCGATATTCCCAGACAAAATCGAATTCCTGAAGGAACTCCGACCAGCGCACCTGGTGGGAGCTGAGGTGAACCTGGGACTTCAAGTATGTCAAGGGACAATGGTCCATGACGACCCGAAAGGAGGCCCCCTCCAGAAAGCAGCGCCACACGCGAAGGGCGTGGATGACCGCCAGGAGCTCACGCTCGGTGGCAGAGTAATTAACCTCGGCCTTCCCAAGCTTGCGGGACTCAAACGCAATGGGTTGCCCATCTTGGAGGAGGGCGGCGCCAAGCGCATAACCGGAGGCATCCGCGACAACCTCAAAAGGTTGGGAGAATACGGGCATGTGGAGGAGGGGGGCCAAAGTGAGGGCCTCCTTGACCCAATCAAAAGCCGTCTGCTCAGGCTCACCCCAATGGAAGGCGGCCTTCTCCCGGGTGAGCGCGACCAAGGGACCCACCATGTGGGAAAACCCACGGAGGAATTTGCGGAAATAGTTGGCGAGCCCAAGGAATTGGCAGACCTGGCGGGGGGTCCGAGGGCGAGGCCAGTCACGGACAATTGCGACCTTGGCGGGATTCACCCGGATCCCATCAGCCGAGACAATGTGACCCAGGTACTGAATGGAGGCGGCGTTGAAACGACATTTCTCCAAGCGGCAACGAGCTGATGCTCGCCCAACTTCTCCAAGACCTGGGTCAGGTGGAGCTCATGCTCCTCAGCAGAGCGGGAGAAGATCAGGATGTCCTCCAAGTAAACCAAGACGAACTGGCGCAAATAAGGGCCAAAAATGCGGTTCATCATAGACTGGAAAACCGCGGGTGCATTTGTGAGGCCGAACGGGAGGACCCGAAACTCATAGCTGCCGAAGGGGGTCTTGAAGGCCATCTTTGGACAGTCGGTGTCCTGAATGCAAACCTGGTAATAGCCCTGCATCAAGTCAAGGGAGGAGAAGACCTGGGCCCCAGCAAGCATGTTCAACATGTCGTCGATCCGGGGGATTGGATAATGGTTATGGACCGTCAACTTGTTTAGTGCATGGTAATCGACGCACATGCAGAGCGTCCCATTCGCCTTGCGAACAAAAAGGACTGGAAAACCCCAGGGGCTGGTGCTGGGGCGAATGAGCTATCGCTCGACCAGGTACTGAAGTTGGGCTTTCATCTCCTCAAGTTCAGGGCGCGAATAGCAAAACATGGCCCTGTTGACAGGGGCAGCATCCTCAACCAAGGAAATGGTGACGTCCTCCGGACGACTGGGCGGGAGGCCAGGCAGAGCATCCTTAAAGACCTCAGGGAAGCAATCCAAAATGCGCTGAATGCGCACGGGATCAGCCTGGTCAGAGGAGGCAGGAGGGGCAATGATCGGGTCCTCCCCCGCAGCGTCGGGGGCGTCGGGCTCCGGATCCAACAGGTCAGTAGGGTGCAGGGCCGCCAGAAAAGCCGCGCAGTGCTTCCGCAGAGCCTGTTTGGTCTGAAGGTAGTTCAACAATGGGGGCAAAGGGGCCGAAGCAGCCGGAGCGTCGGCAAAGCCCGAGGGGGCAGAGGGGGGGCGAGGGACCCGGGAGGGAGCCGAGGCAGGAGCCATCTGAAGGGTGATGAAGTGATCATGAATGTCATCATGCAAGACCACAGACCGAGCCCCATAGTCAATCGTCGCACAACGATGGAGGAGCCAACCATCGCCGAGAATCAGATCAATGCCGGGGGTCATCTGGAGGACGACACAATGCAAACGTTCCCGATAGGCCTTGATCTGAACGGTGAGCACCGTCTCCCCCACGATAGGAGCGGTGTGGCTAGAAGCCACCTGCACCTCGACGCCAGTGAGAGGGGTGTAAGAAATCCCATTCTGTTCGCAGAATTGCTGCGAGAGGTAATGGGTACCTTGGGCGCTTGTGTCAAGGAGGCACTGAGCGGGAGCGCCAGCAATACGGCCTGGAAGACAAAGGGCCAAGCGGCCCTCATCAGTCTAGCGAGCAGAACAGATGGCGGGCCGAGGAGGGTCATAAAAAACGTTCACCCCCCAAGGAATGCTTGGAAGAGGAGTGCGGGATCCATCCGTACAAAGGGCGGTAAAGAGGGGCGTCCTTTGCTCGTATTGCACTAAATGCATGCCACGAAGCCCAAGGTGCACGGCCTTGCGCTAAGCCAGCACCAGAATACAGGCACTGGTATCCTAAGGGGAGCGCGCCTTCTCGGCAAGGTAGTGATCAATGAACTCATCCATGCGGCTGAACGGGGGGTTGAGCCAAACATGGTGGCCCGCTAGAGACTCACGAAGGAAATCCCGGGTGGGGGAGCAGAAATCCGGGACCATAGCATTATGGCCGAGGGGATCTGCGCAGGCGTCAAGAGTAAAGGGGCGGCCCACCTGCTGAGTAATGCGCACAAACTCAGGGTGCAAGATGGCTCGATCCTCGCGATTCCACCAATCCCGGCGAGCCAGAGAGGGTCCGGCGAGGAAGCGGAGCCCGAAACGGGAGGCGGGTGAGGTGAGGAGTGCCGGGCCACACAACCCGATCGGGGACGACCGTGGGTGATCAGATCAGACTGGATCAAGTGCCAAGGCCGAGGAGCGGTCGCGGGGGGCGCGCCGGGAATGATCGCCGTAAGCAGAGGCAGATCGCGTAGGGCGGCAGGGAACCGCGGGCGACCGGATCCCGAAGGGCCATCACAAGGATGCTGGTCCAAGGGGACAACAAGCGTCTTGAGCGGAGATGAGAGGCCAGAACCCGGAGTACCCAAGGGGGATATGGGCCCCAAGGGTGAGCGGGAGGCCAGAGAAGGGAGCGATCCCGGGGCAGCCGGGGGGCCAACAGGGCCCGAAGAAATGGCCGTGACAGAAGAGAGCGGGATCAAACTCGACAGAGGATCGACGGCCGGGAGAGAGGGCGCAGTACCCCCGAGAGACGGAGAGGGATGCACAGAACAGGGAGGAAGAGCAGACAAGGGGGGAAGTGGGGGGAGCGAAAAGGAAGCAAGCTCCCCCCGAGGATCCGCATCGGAACAACAAGGCAAGACAGGTTGGTCAGGAATCCCCGAGGACAAGGAAGGGGGGCGGGAAGCAGGAGTTGAATCCATGCCCAAAAGGGGCGCCATAATCCCGAGTGGGACAGACAACCGAGAGCACCACTGGGGAAATGCAGGGAGACTCATCAGCCAATCAAGAGGGGGCAAGCGGTGACGGTGATCCCGCTGGAAGGCGCAATGAGGTGGGTCGCTCCTCCGCCGGGGCTGGGTGTATTCCTCCCAGCACCAAACGCAAGCTCCATGTGGGCCACGGGCGCGGGTGGCCAGCCAGAGGGCGTGGGGGAGCCGACCAGCCAGGGGTACACCCTCAGCCGGATCTCCAGGCGGGAGGTCGGATCCACGATGGCTGCGAGCCTGAGGGCGGGAAGGATCCGCGCCATCAAAGGGGCACTTGCGCCCCATTAGAAATCGATCACCGGGGCGATCACGCACCGGCAAAGGATGAGAGGAAGCAGAACGACTGGAAATGCAGCCTAGGGAAGGATCGCGATGAATGAAAGACCACAACAACTGCCGGAACTGCTGATGCGACTGTGCCCCCCAAGCCTGACCCGCCGGATCAGCCAACAAACGAGTGTGGAGCGGCTCAGGGAGGCCGCTGTAAACCCAAAAGATCCGATTGAACTCTGGGACAGCAGCCCCTGTGGCGCCCCCCTCACCAAACAACGTGTCCATGCGGGTGAGAAACTCAAAGACAGTGGCGGGGGGGCGAGTGGCCAACTCCTGGATCTGCATGGTCAGACCCAGCAAGGTGGGGGGACACGCAAAGGGGCCGCACCGTATGACAGCTTGGGCCTCTTCCCAGGTGGTGGGTGCGGGATTGGCTTGCAGGTGTAGGTGCCAGTGAGCCGCAGCGTCCCCTTGAGAAGCACCGGGAGGAGGTTGATGCGGTAGGCATCGTCCTGGTCGCGGTGGCAGAGGCGGCAGTGGGCATCGAAGTGGATCAGAAATTGGTCCCAACATTCGCCCTTTGGATCGCCGGAGAAGGTGGGCAGCGAAGGCACCCCCCGGGGGAGAGGAGGAGAGCCAGAGGGGCCAGCAGCTGAACCGCGAGTGTTGCGGCCCCGTCGGCAGCCACTGGTTTCCGGAGTCGTGGGGGTCGCCCTGCCCTGCAGCACAGCCGTTGGAGGTCGGCTGGCCTCTCCACCTCGGACGGTGGGCGTAATCGGGGCAGTCGGTTGTAGAGTCGCGCGGTGGGCTCAATACTCAACGGGGATCGATCCCCAGGGCCTGCTGTCGGCGAGAGGTGGTGGCGCAGTGCGGTGGTGGTTCGCTGGCTCGCGGGAGGCCAGAGAGTGGGCCAGAACTGTTACAACGATTCACTGCATGCGCGCGCACATATCGCATGAGCGATGCCCGATCGCGGGTCCATCATGGTCACATCAAGACAAGACAAGTCAAGTGCGCGTCCAGGCACATCGTCACCGTCCACCGTTCACCTACGATCGACCTAATGTCCTCTAATTCCACGCATCTAACACCCGACCCCCTGGCCCTAAGTACTACAACTTCAGGAGGCCATATCGTTGCCGTTTCTTAACAGAATCGGGCGTTTAAAAGCTCGTTGGAACCAGGAAGCTCTAAATAATGTCCCCAAAAGGTGATTTAGCCAATTATATAATTCCCACTCCAGAAATGTCAAATAAGCCGAAACCCCAAGCAGCCACGTCACAGCGAGGGTAGGCCTCCAGGGCGGACAGCTGGCCCTGAAGAAACACCACCTGGCGAGAGAGCTCGTTGGTGGAAGCAGATCCGAGGGAGGGCAGGGCAACCTACGGCAGAGTAGATAGGGAGGGCACAGCCAAAGCCTCTCCCCGTGATCCCAAACCAGGAAAGAGCAGGGAACCGATCTGGGTACCCATCGGGCCCTCCAGACCGGAGGGCGCCGCCAATCCCGAGGCGGGTGGGACCACAATCAAAGCCGCCACAGAACCCACGAATATGGCTAGAATTGTCGACAAAGGAGTGGAGGTTGAGCCCGCTTCAGCCACCGAAAAGATGGGATCGGGGCGAGCGGAGCGGTGGCCGCGATCGGGCTAGAACTCGGCAAGGTGGGAAGGCGGCTGGAGGGTCCCACCCCCGCCAACATGTGGCGGAGATGCTCCTCCAAAAACGGAAGGAGTTGCCCAGCCAATGCGCGGGCATCAGGCAGGGCAAGCGGCCCCAAGGGAGCAGGGCAAGGAGGCCAGTTCGGGCTGCAAGAAAATGCATCGGGCGCCCCCGCGATCGGGCCCGCCGCCGGGGGCGTACTTGCCCGAGGAGGGGAGGAGGTGGGGGGCAGGTCCCCCCCTGCCGATTCAAAAATGGTGCCCCCCTCGGCCGAATGGGCCTGGAGGGGCGTGCCAATCGGGTGCATGGAGACCACGCCGCCCGGCTGCGCCGCAGAAACGGCCGGTAGTGGTTGATCGTCCCCGTCGTCGCCGATGGCCTCGCCGGAAATCGCCTCCTCAGACATTGCGATGGAGATGGCAGAAATTGGCGGGGATGCGGCGAGGGCGGCGATCGAAGGGAGGCGGAGCGGCAAATAAAGGGAGGAGACGCGTCTTGGAGTAAGGGGGGCGAAAGAATCGCCCGAGGTTCCACGAACCGGCTCAACTGAGATGTTGGCGATGGCGGTGTGCAAGGGGTGAAACTGCGATCGCGGGCGCAGAGAGCCGGCGCGAGGACAACAATGGACCCCAAAGTACTACGCAGGGCCCTGGCGCCGGTACACAGGGGTACCCAGTACCGATGACGGTGTAAGCAACCAACACTATAAATAACCGTAACCACTGTGGGTTGGTGTGTAGAGGTTGTCGATACCCAGTACCGGTGGTATGATGCAGTGCTGCTTTAGCGCCAGCATTACTGAAAACATAATACCCACGTGTTTTACACCACACAGCGCATCAATAGCGATGCGACCACAACACAGAAAAAGGCACAACCTACATTGATATCGCGGAGGGGCGTATGGCTAATGATGCCGCAATGGCGTTTGGCTTGGGGAAGCGGGCGTGGTGATGATGGGGGGGGGGAGGGACAAAGTTGGTTAATCATCCATTGTCACAATATGACTTTTTGCATTGAGCTTGTGTAGTGGACCAATTTCAAACTTAGCCAAACATTGTAATGGGTGCCTCTTAGAACGCTGAGCACTACACAATGGCTGGCCTGCACTTGATAAGTAGTGTGATGGATGGCAGCCCCCGGATCTGGCCAGCCACCCTGGGTTTGATTTGAAAACTCTCCCGTAATCAGCGGGCCCACCACTTACTATTCTCATTGAGACCTTGAGAACTTCTCAGAGTTTTCTCTTGGCATTCATTCTCAGTGCACATATCGATTATGTTGTTGCCTTTGAATGCCATCGCACAGATCAGAGGAGCGACTCCTGACCCACACACCGCGACTTTGTCACCGAATGTGTCACTACATCACAAATCATGACAACCATGCGACTGCGACCATCCACACGGCGCTGCTGGTTGCTCCCACTGCCCCGTCCGGAGCTGTCGCGACAGCGCTTCCCCGCCGCCCAGACGTGCCCAGCCCCTCGAGCCCCAGCCCGCCATGCTGAAGGGCAAATGGTGCCTGGTGACGGGTGCCGGCCGCGGCATCGGCCGGTCGATCGCCCTCGCCCTCGCCAGGGAGGGCGGGTCCCTGGCGCTGGCAGCGCGATCCCGCGACCAGCTGGAATCCGTGGCCGAGGAGTGCAGGGCGGCGGGCGCGGGGCAGGTGGAGGTTCACACAGCCGACCTGTCGGACGGCAAGGCGGTGGACGCGCTGGCGGAGGGGCTAGTGGCCAGGCACGGCGGCGTGGCGGTGCTGGTGAACAATGCAGGGATTGCCGGGCCGGGAATGTCGCCGCTGGCTGGAGATCCGGATGAGTGGGAGAAGGTGCGCGGCAGACAAGCCACGAGGTCGATTAGGACCAACCTGCTTTTGCCTCCTGTTTGCTATGGAACACAGGTGTCCCAGCATTATCGGTTGTGTTCGTCTTGCAACTTGCTCTGTTCTCGTTTGTTGCAAAATGCTCAACACATTGCTGCATTTGTGCTGCTGGGGTTGTTGTGCCGGGGCCTCACTATCTACAGACCTCTATAGATCTGCGGAGGTCGTTGAGGTCAGTTCTATGGTCTGCTCGGTCTGATTCGGGTCGCAGACTAGTCCCACTATTATAGGCAGGGGTGCCAGAGATGTGAGATTTCTGAGCTGGTACTTTGGAGTGGGATTTCAGGCCTGGCAGGTCTGGAAATTTAGTACAGTGGCATTCCTCGAAAGCTCGATTGTCGATCCAGAACTGAAGACTGTGTTGCACCAGCAAGAGGTGATTTGCAGGGTACCCATCATTGGCAAAAGGCGATAGACAAGGGGTGAATCGATTGTCTGATGGAGAATAAACCAAACATTGCATTCAGGGCCACATGCGCTTCAGAACAACCAAGTTTCATGTTTTTATAGTTGCTGCACTTTCTGTGGATTGGGTTTTCTATCCGAATGGACTGGGCTGAATCGTTTCCAAACTGAAATCTGTTGCAGAAACATCTTTTGCAATAAAGGGCACCAGAATCCTAGCAGGGCGCTGTCGAAATGTCTAAACATTGTTTTCTTGTGCTTCAATGCACTGTTTCTATCGGTGTGCTTCGAGGTTCCTTGACACTATTCGCAGTGCAGCATTTTGGCTTGCCAAGCCAATTGCCATTGGTTTGTTGATTGTAGTGTGTGCCTTCCGATTCCAGTTACTGATGCTGAATCTCATGGCTGCGATGAGGCTGACGCGGCGGCTGGCACCGGGCATGGTGGAGCGCAATGAAGGGACGATCATAAACATCTCTTCAATCTTGGGCCTTGAGAATGATCAGTACAGTGGAGTCTACTCAGCATCAAAATTTGGCCTGCGTGGCTGGTCGCTGTCTTGCCATGAAACGCTAAGAAGGAGCAACGTGAAAGTTGTCTTGATCAATCCTGGATGGACAGACACCCCATTGGTTTGGTAAGTGCTGCCAGTGGCCAAAAAACTCACAGCATCCATTTCGATCCATGCTAACATTCTGTCAAACCATGTATTATGTCAGCCATGTGCTGGGCATCAAGATACAAGTTGCCAACATGGAAGCAAGATATGCGTACATTGTGTCATCAATGGGCTCTGCTGGCAGTGTACCACTGCCACTGTGCAATGAAAGCCCGCATCGTGACCTGATAGTAGGTTTTACCTTTGACCATGGTTTTGTGGACACAAATAGTGCTATAACCCAATTTTTTTACAGTATACAATATACATTGATGTTGTATTGTTGATTAAAAATGCTCTGCAGTCTTTCTAGGGAAGCCTTGCTTTGTGGACACCCAACACATTCCTAAAATATTCTCAGGTCCATTTTGGATGGTAACCTATACAAACATCGCTTTTGACGTTCCATGCATGGTTCTCCATCTTACAAATTGGCGAAAGAACATTTCTTCGAACAGGTGGCTGCAGGCGCACAGCAGTTGCAACCACACCCAAGCTGTGATCATGAGCCACTCTTCACACATGTTTCCAGTACTGGCAGTCTATCTCCCAGAGCAGCATTGACATCATCAGATTTTCAACTCTTCCACTGCAAGATTCAGTTTCCTCAGTGCAGTGGAGCACCCTTTTAGCAACATCTAGTACACACAAGCCCTGTAACGTATTGAGCCCCCTAGTACATTTTGCCAGCAGATGTTACTGGATGAATGTGCAGGAAGATACCAGGCGCAGTCCGTGCGGATATGATCACTCCAGAGGATGTTGCAGAGGCCTGTCTGCTGGCTCTGAAGACCAGCAGCAAGTGTGTCCCGACCGAGATCACTCTCAGGAACGCCTTGAATTGTGTCAGTGCTCTGCACGATCCCACGGAGCTGCTGATGGAAAGGATGGCCTCTCAGTAACGATCTGCGACTTGTGTTGTCAGCATTGGACGAAACGGATTCAAAAGCAGCAGCTGCAATGACAGGATTACTTCACATTCCATCCCATTGTGCACTACTGAAGCACGCGATGTTTGGTTGGCACCACGATTCAATGCACAGATGGAAATGGTTTACATGGATTGCAGGAAATGGCTAAAGCTCTGCTGATGGCATACAATATTTGTGTAGGACAGGCATAGAGCAGTTAACGTGAGACATGCAGTAGTTAAGAGCATGGGATTAAGGAGCCCGCTGGGGTGTTGCCACCGCTCAGTGTGGAGTTAGGAAAGCATTGGTGGCACTGGGATGCACTCTTGGACAAATTGAACAATTGCCGTATGCTGAGGATGAAATCGAGGCGTTTCCAAGAAGCATGCAGCAGCACCTGTGTAACTATTTCGCAACCCTCATTTCAGAAAAGTGGCACAGCACTTAGTGAGCCACCAGGTCTTTTGCCTGAAACGGCGTCCAAATTCACTGTACACGTTTGCATTGAGGTGGCCCAAAACAGTATTCTGGGCGCCGTGCTCAACATTCGATTATTCAATCAACTGTGCAGTTCTGGACCTATCTTTTGCGCCTCAAAAATCGCTCCTAAAGCAGAAGCTAAGGTGCTCAAGCATGTTAGCTCAAAAGACTCCGGGGTTCTGACGAGCATTCACCTCACACTGTGTTCGATTACAGTCCAATCTGCTCAAGTAAATGGCCACCACTGTAATCGAGAGAAAACCGTAGAGAAAGGAAAGATCAATGTGCTCAGCAGAAATCACCTTGATCCGCATGACATACGGTTACATTTAGCGGTCCTGCAGCTGCTGAATGCTCAAGGCTAACATGCGCACGCTGAACTTCTCTCCAGTGCACATGAATCGGTGCATTTACAGTTGAGACATCCTCCATCTCGCTGTTTTCCATTTTCGCTCAGCAAAACCGTCCAGAATGATCAACAATGAAGTCAATTTAAGGGCACTCCACGGACAGCACGGACGGCTGTGACTGGGCTGTGAACTGGTCAAGGAAAAGGACGAAAACCAATCAGCTGGATCCGCGAGCTGGCGGGATACAATACAGTTTTTTAGTGATGGATTTGGGGTGTACAGAATTAGGTTTAGTATGCGATTATGGTAGATTTTCCAGTACTATTAGCCGGGGACAAAGAGGCACAGCATGTGCAGGGCGTGTGGTGAGGGTCCCTGAGTGAGAGGCTGACCGGTTTGTAAGGGCCTTTTGAGTGATTTTCGTAGGGAAAAACGGCCAATTCCTGACCCGTTTTGAGGAGACCATGAACCGTAGGGGGTGTCCTTGAATGGACCTGAACTTTTGCAAAAGGTCCTAGGACCTTGACAGGACAAGTACTGGCAGGGTATAGGGGTCCAGTGAGGCGTGATGGGACGTTGTGTGCGGCTGCTAACAATACTTTGTGGTTTTGCACCCGTACGGGAGACCGCCCTTTTGACATTTCGTGTAATGTACCGTATGTCGGACGTGACCACGCCCTCCTGCATCTGGTCCGCGCGGGTTGCGCCTGCGCCCCGCCTATGCCCGTTGTGCCCGGTCTGCTTGGCGCGCCGCAACACCCCAGCCTCCCCGACCGTGCAGGGACCGTCGGAAGCCCTCCCTCGCCATGGCCGGAGCATCACCACATTCTGCAGGCGGGTCGAACGTGCTCGCGTTCGGTGTTGGCGGACCCTCCGGTTCCGCCATGCTCCATGGTGGAGCGGTGCTTTCTCTCCCTCCGGGGATATTTGTGGATCCGTGCACGCAGGGAAGAAGGGGCCCGGGCGAGCCTTTGGTCGGCCCAGACGAAGCGGGAAAAGTCGTGCTCGCGTACCGCAATGAGCTCGGTGGAGCGGAGGCATGGGCCATGGCCTCCGGCCCCGGAACGCCCCACTTGTGGCTCCATTCCGCTTTTAATGCCACGACGCGGTGGCGAGTAAGGCACCGGAACGGCCAGTTGTTTGCCGTCCAAGCCTACTGGGTCGCGGCGATCCCCAACATCCGGTTGGGCGATCGACTTCGGCGGAGTGTCTTCACCGCGAATTGGCGCGGCGAGGGCGTTTGGAGCATCTCCAAGTGAGATGCTTGGATGGCCGCCGAGCGCGACGGCCCGGACAGCCCGCCCGCGCCGTTCGCGTGGGCCGGAGAGGGGTGCGTGGGCGGCCTCGCCGAGGGGGATGGAGGCTTGCCGGTGGGGATGCTAGAACGCGCAAGCTGGCGTCCTGGAGGGTGGTCGCCGCGTCACGTTGGAAACGTTATGTAATGACGGAGTGGGAGGTGGAGCTGCCAGGCCCGGAAGGAAGCTGGATGATGCAGGGGTATAGTTGAGGGCCCGTATGTTGTACATGGGGGAGAATTAGGTGGAATGGGTCAGACAGCCAGGGAACAATACATACTACGGAACTGTGGGGTGTGATGGGTGTACATGGGATGAAAAGTGCATTAGGTGTATTTTTTGTTTGAATAGGGGGATTCCCCCTAATTTGATGTTTCAGAAACCTACTGCAATTAGTTCCTCGCAGCGTGAGTGGGAAGAGTAAGTACAACATTACATCCTGATGGGAGTACTGCCAAGGGGCGCTGACGGGTGTTGATTCAATTGGAGTGGTCAAAAGGTGACCTTTTTGGTTGTATTGTGTGACCCTTTGGAAAGGGTCAACTTGGTGAATATCAGTGGGAAATTCTGAGGAGTACAAGGAGTACTGGGGCCTTTTTCTTGAAGTGTCTGTTTGATTATCTGAGGGTCACTGAAGTGTAGTGCTGTTGGAGCCTTTAGGGGTATTTAGGTGGCGGTGGTTGTGTTGTGAGTGCCTCCCCCCCTCTCTCTCCAACCCCAATCCGTCCGCTCCTGTTTCTGCGGTCAGGGCGGTTGGTGTTCTGTTGCAAACGGTCGTGCTGTGAGTGTGTTGAAGTCGAACGTGGTTGAAGGGGAGCAGGTTTGTAACGAGCACTTTCGTTTCCGTGTGCCTTTGCCTCCTGACCCTCCGGGTCGATTGTCCTTTGGGTTGTGCACCGCTGCACATACCCACAGCTCGTTGCCGAGCTTGTTTTCTGGCGCGTTGACCGGCTGACCTGCGTGCGCTCACGTTGGGAACTGTCTTCATCGACTCAACGGCTCATCTTCATCGTCCGCTACTTGGTGAGTGAGTGGAGCGCAGCGCTGGACCGCAAGGAACGAGCATCGACAACATTGGTTTGCGACATCTGGAGATTGATCAGTACGCTCGATATAGTGAGCTACTGAGCGAGGTGTGGAGTGTTGGTTCGCAGTTTGAGTGTGTTTTTTTGTGCCTCTCGTCGAGCTGATCAGCCCTTGCATGTTTCTCGTTGTATGTGAATGGTTAAGGTGAGCTTGAACACAAAGTTCAGCACTAAGGTTGTGCCTCGCTTCGGCAGCGCTCGACCACACCCCAATTGTCCTGTTGGGCTTGAATTTACTTGTTGTGGTCATTCACGTTGTCCTGTAAGTGTTTATGAGCTCAGTTGGTAAGAGTGTAGGAGCGGAATGCTCAGAAATTCTGGGCGATTGACAGAGCTGTGATAGTGGCTGTGTCCTTAGTGACTATCATTGAGCGTATATGCCTGGACGTTGAGTCATATTGCTGTTCCTAAGTGTAGACACCCTCCTGGCGGTGCTTGTCAGCTGTTTGTAACATTATGGCACTCGAACAACGGCATGGCATGACTGCTCGCATTTCTGGTATGGTCTGTGAGAGTGGAACAATGGGATCCCATAGTATATTCAACCCTTCCGCATCAAGAAAATTTACCGTTACGCTTTTTCTTTGCATATTTTCAGTGCCTGTCTTTTCTTTTTGACATTGCTCCACAAAAATTTTATTAAAAGAGCGCCACTCATTTTACTGTGTTACCCGCCAAAATGGCCAAGCATTAAGTTGCTATGCGGAAGGGTCTTATATTATAAGCTTGGAACGCGGCTAAGAGCACCCCAGAAATGATTTTTAGAGTCTGACTCGGCATTCTTGTGTAAGAGTCGACCGTGTGACATGGGGCTACGTGAGTGGCGGGACTCTCCGGGTTGCACCGGTGGCTGCGCTCGAGGGCGGCCTACGGGAGGCAGGCAGCTATTGCTGTTGTGGCTGTGGTGCTCGGTGCCCGCTTATGCTCGACGCGCTTCTTCTAATGCGATGCCGCATCATTGCGACGGCCAGGGCCAATGGCTGCAGCGACGATGGCTCGCATCCCAAAACTCAATGGTCGAAGTTGCAGCCCCCAACAAGGACTCCCCATGCATCATAGCGGGAGCCAGCTCATGCGGCGGTGCTGTGCAGCCCTCGGCGCAGAGGCAGTGGCAAAGGATATAGCGAAGAACGTGATGAGCAAATCGACAGGGCATGGAAAACATGAACAACGCAGCAGCGTAGCCCAGACTGGCCTGGCCAGCGAGTCAGTGGCTTTGTACAGATAGCATAGGAACGAAAGGTGCAGAACGTCGGGCCGAAGGCCCAACTTCTGAACTGGTTTAATATACTACGGTACTGAGAGTTTGGTGGCTGTCTGCCAAACGCACTTTACACATTTGCATCGCGCCCAAGGCTGCCAAAAGAAGGCTGCCATTGTGCCAAGCCGGAATTGCTCCCAGGGACGTCGCCGTCATGTGACCGACAGTGAATGCCCGCACGTGATATTGCGCATATGTTACAGATAAACCTTGGTGGGAGGTGTTGTAGACAGTCAATTTTCACAGCGAGGGTCTGTGGATCCAGGCCCCCAAGATAGGGCAAAGGAGAAAGTGGGGCCGTGTTGATATCGAGTTCAGTTTGAAACCAAGGAACCTGTTCTGGTGCGTAAAATATACATAGCTATAGATATGGTACCTGAAGAGTGCAAGTATGCCTTTCCTTGACATTTTTGCCACAACCAGTACTTTGTTAATGGTTCAAAACGCGTACATCAACTGCATGCTTTTATCCCTGGTCAAACTGCTGTAACGTGGTTCCCCGGGTTGGGATGCCTTGAGAAGAACTTTAGATGGCCTGCAATGGGAACACTCTCTTCATCGATGTTAGATCAATATATCCAGGTTGGCATTGTGCAGAGCCAGTGACATCCAGGTTAGTACGAATGTTGGCTTGCCCAGTTTTAGGTCACCTACAACACCGAGTTGCTGCAATATGCCGTGGTTCTAGCACATAGTTTTCGGTTGCCCGTACCCTGGACCGGTTTACAACGGCCCCTATCGAATGGCACGTTGCGATACTGCTGTATCGTGGCGTATGCCGAAACCGCCAGTCCTCGCACGCCTCCGGGTCTTGATGCCATTTCTGCTCCGAGGCAAGTGAAACTGGTACACAAAGGCTAAGGGAATCCCGTTGATGTAGTAGAAGTTCGGGCTGTGCGATTCCCAAGTGCGTGTGACTACTTTCACTGGCTAAAGCACAGCGATTCTTATCATGGACACATGTTCATTTTGGATTTCAACTTCTGCTCCTCTTTTTTAACATCATCTGTGTAGGCTGCAGATGACCGGACAACAGATAAAGCAAACGCACGAGGGGCAAAAAGGGGCTTTCGGATTTGTGCTGCCCTTCGACGCCCTCAAGGGACAAAAGCGCCGCATCGTCTTTTGAGGCCAAGTTCAGAAAAAAGGAATTTGGGAAGTGTGGGCGCTTGCATGCGCTTCAGATTCTGGTAGCAAATCACCATGTCGGGTCATTGAATTGATTATACTGGGCTGGTGTTCTGGAAATGTGAACAGCATTGTAATTTGGGGACAACAGTCCGCACAACGCCCATGACTATTTCAGGTGTCGGCTTTTGCAGCGTTCTGAAACAGAAGGCAGACATGTGTGATCGTGGGAAGAGGTGCGAAAGTCAAAGTGCAGAAGCATGCGCTTGGGAATCTGAATTTCGACGTGCCAGTGCCATATCGCGAAGGCCGCCCTGGAGAACGCAGCTGTGTGCACCTGCAAATGCGTTGGATGGTCTATTTCTGGAATCTGCAGAATAGGACAAAGTCCAGTTAATGGCCATTAACTGGTTAAACCCATGCGCTTCTCGTTAAGGAGACGTGGGTGGCGCTGGAGATGTGCCAAACATTCTCTGGGGTGACGGCTACCATCCTTGTTTCCCACAGTTGGCCTGCCAAGGCACTTTAAACCGATTGGCTCACAGACTCCACCTGAGCGTGGGCAAGGGGAATCAGTTCACTGTGAGAACACTGTCAATCAGTGCCAAGGCTTTGAGCTTTCAGTCTTGGCGGGGATTCACTAGGTCGGTGGGCAACAGACCTGGTTAAATAGAATCAAACGGAAGTGTAGCGTTGCTTCCCCCCTGCCAGCCTTGCAGTTTGAGGACAAATTGAGCTCATTTCGTCCTCAATCTTGGAGGATTGCGTGGGATATACTGCCTCTGTTCAAAAGTCTCGTTGCTTGTGCAAATCGCGCAAACGAAAGTCAGAACGAACTAGCCCGAAAATTTATCCAAAGTAACTTCGAAGTGCTATATCGATAGTTATCTGTACAGATTTTCAGTGTGGAAGACGGGCACCGTTCTTGAGTTATGTTAAGAAGAGCACAGGCGCCACTTTCCTTGTGTCGGGACATAGAGCGGGGCATGGCGAGCTTTTTTTGTCCTTCGACGGAGATGGATTGAGCTGGGCTATCGCTATGGGAGAGGTATGGCTTAGTTGTTGGGTATACGCTGAAGATTCGGCTAAATTCAAAGCACAATCCACAGAAGAAAAGATGCGACTTTGCCGGAGATTTCCGGGTGTCAACGAGAATTGTGCGTGTGTTGTGGCGAAAGGCCAGGAGACACCCAGATTAGTGCAAAAGCGTTGACATAGCTAGCGCACCAAGGTTGGGAAGGCCGTGCATGCTGCCGCCCAACCCATGTTCAAGGAGCCTGTAGACTGCAGTCCAGGCAGCTGCTTAAAGGAAAGGGCGCCTGTCATGAGCTCGAAAGGTCCATGGAAAACGTGCGTCAGTATTGCTTTCCTTTTTCCTAAAGAAATTCCCAAAAGCGGCCAAATGGAATACATTAAATGTGCTACAGCGGCGTCCATGCGACCGCGGACGATCCCCAAACCGCCTCAACCAACAAACCGCCCGCCACCTGGTCCACGACTGCATGGCCTAAAAGGGCCCCCCCTTAGCCACGTTCACTAGGAAAAAAAGGGCCAAATAACACTTTTGCGAACACACATAAAACACATTTCATCGAAATTCTACACGCTAAGAACACAAAAATAACACAAACCCGTAAACTTTGTACACGTTTGAACACGTGCCATTTTGCCCTTTTTTTCCTAGTGGTTGGTGATCAGCGCGCGGCCAGCGTGGTAGCATCTGGGAAAAGGGCAAACGTTGACGCGCAACACTGTGCATGGAGCATCATTGACTCAGCGCCAAACAATGGGTCAGCAAGGTCAGTGCATCGACGTTGACGCAGCGTCCGCACACGCATCGGCGCTTGTCGGCATTGGCGTCTGAGCGTTTGCTGAATCGTCGATCGGCGGCGCATCGATGACAATGCAGCCACAGTGTTGCACCAACGCCAACCGCTTTTCCAGGCGAATGGAACTGACCCCCATCGCGCAAGCGTCAAGAACGCCAGTCCCCATCAGGGCCCAGCCTGGCCTGACTGGCCCGTGACTGAGTTTGAGGTGTCAGGGCGAAGGGCTGTCAGGGCCCTGATTTTGACCTGCGCCCTTGACGCAAACCCTCCGAAATGGTCACAGTGAGACCCACGCGCGAGCGCCGAGACCCAATCTACAAAAACCCAAAACCGCAAAAACGCCCAAACTCGAATGTACATGAACCCCAGACCACGGAACCCAAAGTATGTATCCCTGGCACTTCGCTGCCTGAAGCGAAGCCGCCGTGCTGCGGGCCGGGTGGTGCCTGGTGACCAGCGCTGTTGCAAGCAGGCTTCTTGCTATAAGGCGAACCGGTAGATAGCTTCTTGCGTCCGTGTCTCCCTCTCATGTATCTTTTGCGTGGGGATACTCTATTATTGGCATGAATGATGTGCAAACGCCTGCGCTCAGCACGACATGAATGTCATCAAACACAACGACAAAAGGTGCGGATACGAACTTGGAGGATTTAATTCCCGTCTGTTGATCGCTTCTGCTTCCTGCGCGAATGGCACAAAAGTCTCTCATGGCTTTGTTTGCCAAAATGGTGTTGTCATTGCTGAAAATGCATTTCCTGCAATGCCCACTGCACCGCTATCCATCGGTCACTCATTCCTTGCGCGGAAAAGCAACCACATTTGCGCAGTGTCCTCCCAAGCTTCTCCCTCTGCAGCCTCTTGCCTGCAACCACATCGCCCTTGGCAGCGACGCAATTTCAAAGGAATGCGATTGTAAAAGTTGCCAATCAATTGAGAATTAGTAATGGGTTGGTTCTAAATACCCCGACAAATGCGACTTCAGCATCAAGAAGATTCTTGCAGGCTCCCAGCGGTCGGTTAAAAGCGTGCTGTATCACCAGTACTGGTAGTCTCCATGGCAAGCAACCAACCAATCGTGTCGGTAAATATGGTAGAAAGAGTGCTAATTTCTCTGCAATTTACTGATGCCGACCACTGAAGACATGAGCTGGCCGCCACATATAGAAACGGAATCGATGCGATTGGATATGCCACGTTTCTGGTGTACATCAGGGTCCTGCGCCAAAACCTATCAAAGCAAGCGTCCCAAAAAGGCGACACAATGTAGCGCAGCCATTGCAAGCCCAGAAAAAACGGGTAATCACACGGTCTTGTTGCCGTGAAGTGTCACAACAGCATCGCACCAATTCCACAGAACCAAGCGCAGCAGCACCAGGCAACCACAACTGCGACATCCTGTTGACCCAGCTCGTTAGCCCAACCTATTTGCTCAAGTTTCGATATCAACGAGTACGGCCTTTCCGTCGAAATGTTGAAAGAACAACCGTCAAGGCAGCCCATGCCACGCCGCGATTGAGCAGCCCCAAGGATTCGTTCGCCTCAACAGACAGTTACCTGAAGCGACTCCCTAATTTTGCGTCGAACTGGCCAATTTTTAGTCACAACAGCGCAGCGCAGACTCGCATCGTCCCGGTGCATAACGCCGCTCCGTCATGATACGTAACGCCAGTATCCACCGGTTCGTAACGCCGCGCCCTGGGCGCGGAGCGCCGCGCCTTCCTGTAACGTGTAACGCTGGCGTCACGCTGAGCACCCGCCCCCCAACAAACGGTCACGCTGAGGCCCCTGGCGTCGTCAGACACACCCACGCGTTACATGCACGCGCCCGGCCGCATGACCAACAAGTGACTCGCCCGCGTATAAAAGTCCCCAATTCTTCCCCCACAGGCAAACCTACCAGCGCTCGTCGCCCAACAGCACACTGCCCACCGTCGCACCGCTTCTACGCTCTCGAGCTCCAGCCGCCATGCTGAAGGGCAAGTGGTGCCTGGTGACCGGCGCCGGCCGCGGCATCGGCCGGTCCATCGCCCTCGCCCTCGCCAGGGAGGGCGGGTCCCTGGCGCTGGCGTCGCGATCGGGCGGCCAGCTGGAATCCGTGGCCGAGGAATGCAGGGCGGCGGGCGCGGGGCAGGTGGAGGTGCACGCGGCCGACCTGTCGGACGGCAGGGCGGTGGATGCGCTGGCGGAGGGG